>SJYW01014122.1:84158-99394 GCA_006410735.1 Raphicerus campestris
GCTTTGGCATAGTCAATAAAGCAGAAATAGATGTTTTTCTGGAACTCTCTTGCTTTTTCCATGATCCAGCGGATGTTGGCAATTTGATCTCTGGTTCCTCTGCCTTTTCTAAAACCAGCTTGAACATCAGGGAGTTCACGGTTCACGTATTGCTGAAATCTGGCTTGGAAAATGTTGAGCACTACTTTACTACCATGTGAGATGAGTGCAATTGTGCGGTAGTTTGAGCTTTCTTTGGTATTGCCTTTCTTTGGGATTGGAATGACAACTGACCTTTTCCAGTCCTGTGGCCACTGGGAAAACCCAGTCCTGTGGGTTTTCCAAATTTGCTGGCATATTCAGTGCAGCACTTTCACAGCATCATCTTTCAGGATTTGAAATAGCTCCACTGGAATTCCATCACCTCCACTAACTTTGTTCGTAGTGATACTTTCTAAGGCCCACTTGACTTCACATTCCAAGATGTCTGGCTCTAGATTAGTGATCACATCATCATGATTATCTGGGTCATGAAGATCTTTTTTGTACAGTTCTTCCATGTATTCTTGCCACCTCTTAATATCTTCTGCTTCTGTTAGATCCAGACCATTTCTGTCCTTTATCAAGCCCATCTTTGCATGGAATGTTCCCTTGGTATCTCTAGTATTCTTGAAGAGATCTCTAGTCTTTCCCATTCTGTTCTTTTCCTCTATTTCTTTGCATTGATCGCTGAGGAAGGCTTTCTTATCTCTTCTTGCTATTCTTTGGAACTCTGCATTCAGATGCTTATATCTTTCCTTTTCTCCTTTGCTTTTCACCTCTCTTCTTTCAACAGCTATTTGTAAGGCCTCCCCAGACAGCCGTTTTGCTTTTTCTACTCATAGTAACGATCTAATTAGAGAAATATTCTGGCTGGTGTTTCTGTTTGATGCATATGTATCACCCTCACCAAACTACTAACAAGTATGGTGATCACTATGTCTGTTTGACCAGAAGAGTCTTCATTTGTGATGTTTCCCAAAATGTTGTGTTCCAATTTACTGTCTCAGACTCCACATTTTAAACAAAGCTGCATTAAAGTAAGTGGAGAGTTTGGCAGGCTGGTAACTAATTTCTGCCAAGGTCCTACCAAGTAGTTAAGTGAGGCACATGTTCAGTGCAAACCGTTACCACTTTTTAACACATGGTTACATCTAAAACCGGAGAAGGCAAGGGCACCCCACTCCAGTACTCTTGACTGGGAAATCTCATGGACGGAGGAGCCTGGTGGGCTGCCGTCCTTGGGGTTGCAAAGAGTCGAATATGACTGAGCGACTTCACTTTCACGTTTCACTTTCATCCACTGGAGAAGGAAATGGCAACCCGCTCCAGTGTTCTTGCCTGGAGAATCCCAGGGGCGGCGGAGCCTGGTGGGCTGCCTACTACGGGGTCGCATAGAGTCGGACACAACTGAAGCGACTTAGCAACAGCAGCAGCAACATCTAAAAAGATGACCAGAGATAACCTGTTGCTCTTTTCCAATCCTTTACAAATGTAAAATAACTGACATTTCCCTTTCTAGCATAGCAAGCTGATATCAAGCATAATAAAAGGCAGCCAGTTCCCTCTGATTTTTTTGGGTTTTTGACTTCCTATGCAGCTTGTGAGATCTTAGTTCCCAGACCAAGGACTGAAGCCAGGGCCACTATAGTTACCAATGGGTCGCCAAGGAAGTCCCCAATTCCCTCTGGTCTTAACAGATGCTGGAAAGAGAATGTTTGAAGCTGCTGCCTTGAAATGCAATAAGTTATGAGGTCACCAGTCAGTGGAATAAATGGGAAATATGGAAAATTGCTGGGTTGGTCAAGAAGTTCCTTTGGCTTTTAAGTAAAAATAAAAGACATTTTTTCATATTCACCAAGAACTTTATTGAACAACATATTCACCATTTTGTTTCAGCACCTGGCATTTTCCAGGCAAGTTCATAATTCCATCTTCCCAAAACTTTTTATCTTTTTGAGCAAAGAACTCTTTTAGGTACATTTTACTATCTTCCAGGGAATTGAAATTTTTTTCCACTAAGAGAACTCTGTAAAGACCGAAGTAAATGGAAATCCAAAAGTGCGATGTCTGGAGAATAGGGCAGATGAATCAACTTTTCAGCCATACTTTAACAGTTCTTGCCTGGTCATCAAAGAAACATACAGTCTTGCATTATCTGATGGAAGAGTATGTGTTTTCTGTTGAATATTTCCCGACGCTTTTAGTTGAGTGCTGCTTTCAGGTGGTGTAGATGGGAGGAGTACCTGTTGGAACAAATCTGATGGTCTTCCAGGAGATATAATAGAAGAGTCCCTTCCAATTGTACCAAATGCACAACATCACTTCTTTGGACAAAGACCAGCCTTGGTGTGAAGGGTGACCTGTTTATGTCACTTGCCCCACTGGTCTCTTCTGTTCCACATTATTATATAGAATCCACTTGTCATGGACCATCACAATATGTTTTAAAAATGGAACAGTTTCATTACATTTAAGTAGAGAATCACATAAATAGAGTCAAAAAAGGTTTTTTTCGCATAACCTACGTCGAACCCAAACATCAAAATGACTAAAGTAACCAAGCTGGTGCAAATGATCTTCAACACTTGATTTGTTTATTNAGAATCCACTCATCATGGACCATCACAATATGTTTTAAAAATCGAACAGTTTCCTTACATTTAAGTAGAGAATCACATAAATAGAGTCAAAAAAGGTTTTTTTCGCATAACCTACGTGGAACCCAAACATCAAAATGACTAAAGTAACCAAGCTGGTGCAAATGATCTTCAACACTTGATTTGTTTGAGTATGTTGGTCTACCTCCCCGTATGGCTTAATGTAAACTGTTCTCAATTAATGTCTCAATTTGCTTGCTATCAACTTCAATCAGTCTACCCAACCGTGGAGCATTGTCCAGCAACAGATCTCCAGCACTATACTTTGCAAATCACCTTTACAGGTTGTCACAGCACCTTCTCCACACACTGCACAAATCTTTTGTGCCTTTTGGTTCCATTTTTATCTTTCCTGAAATAATAAAATACACTGAAAATGCTGCTTTTCCTTCCATCCTCAGTATTGGTTACACAAAAATTCACCAATTTTGTCAGTTGGTTTTTTAATGCACACTGATGTGACAGCTATCACAACAGAATCTATCAAAATTGTTTCAAATAAAGTTAAAGACAACCAAGTGCTACTAGAGCCATCTTATGGCAAAAACTGAACAAACTTTTTGGCCAACCTAATAGATATGTATGTGAAATTATTTTTAAAAGTATTCAGAATAAAAATGCTTTCACTATGATAATTTTATCATTTATTATACAGGTTATATCTACAACCAAACTATATTCTGCAGTAAGCCCTTTAGGCAGCAACTCAGAAAAAGTTCACGTTTCAAGTGTTAATACTAACAAAAAGTAACAAGTCTGCAGCATCACCAGCATTTAATTCAAAAGGCAACAGTTACTTAAGACTGCAGCCAAAGATGATAAGAACACATGAAGCCACAAAAGATTTTTGTGAAGCACAGTTTAGGTCAAATGAGAGTTCCTCTAAATTTTCCTTTTTTTCAATTTCTTCTCACTCAAAAACTTTTAATGAGTTAATAATCACTAATCTGTTGGCTTCATTAGCAGAATAACTTGACAAAAAGATAGTCATGTTTCAAATAGGAAAATCATCACCCCATTAATGGCATGTTTTCCTTCATCCAATTTATGGAATCAAAATTAAGTTCTCAGCACTTAATACCACAATTTGAAAATTACATGTAAGAGGACAGTTACACGAACACCATGGCAAAATGGTTATTTATACTTCTATAAATTTAAAAAATATTTTCAAAGTCCCAGGGTCATTACAAGTGCTATCTAAAAACACCAAGTAAGCCTTTCTGTGGGCAACAAACAGGAACAGAAAACACTTTAAGGCACATGATAAAAGACTGGGGACTTCCTAAGGGGGTTTTGTTTCACAACTGGACTTAGCATGAAAAAACGAGAATAAGAACTTGAGGGACTACTGCTTATACCGTACCTCCATTTACCAGGTACACCTCCCCCTATAAAGTTTTGTGGGTAAATATTAAGAATAAAGCTTTGGGGAACTTCCCTGATGGTACAGTGGTTAAGAATCCACTTTCCAATGCAGAGGACACAGGTTTGGTCCCTGGTTGGGGAACTAAGATCCCACAAGCCACATGGTATAGTCATAATAATATAAAAAGGAATGAGAAAAAGATGAACATTTTCGGCAACCCAAAAAGTTAACAACTGATTCATTCATGGATCAAACCAACAAGTAAAATGCTATTAAAAAAGAAGATAGTCCCACAGACTCACAGCACAGTCCCTACCCATGATGTGTTCAATTACAAAGGCGGAAAATACCTTTTAGTGGAGAAACCCGGCAGGTTCCATTTTACCCAAGGGCTCACACTTAGCATCTCCAATAACAGGACAAAATAACATCATGCACTGAGATGTGAGGCAATGAGAAAGACACATCACCTAAGCAGCATTTTTGCCAAAATGTTTAATTTTAATCTAATCATGAGGAAAAAAGAAAAAGATTTTCATTCAGTTACGTCTGACTCTTTATGACCCCATGGACTATAGCCTGCCAGGCTCCTCCTGTCCATGGAATTCTCCAGGCAAGAATTACTGGAGTGGGTTGCCATTTCCTTCCCAAGGGTCTCCTGCATTGTAAGCAGACTCTTTACCATCTGAGCCACCAGAGAAGCAAACCCAAAATGTGAGCCATTTTCTTAGTAAAAAATTTAAAACTCATACAAAAAAGTCAATGTCAGGATCTGATTTGTTCTAGATTAAAAAAAGCAAAAAGACAGGACAACTAAATTCATAATCCCAAACTGGACTCTGGACACCTCCACCACAAATCACCCCCCAGCCAAAAAGGCAAAAACCTTGAGAAAATATGAGTAAGAGCAAAGAGTCAGACCCAGCTGGCAACTAAACAACAAAAAATATTAAGTTTCTTGAGTGTAACTATGATATTGTAGTTATATAAGAGAACATTCTTGTTTTGAGGGGATACATACTGGAGTATTTAGGGATGAAGTGACATGGTATCTGCAGCTTACTTTCAAATTCTCAAATGGTCTAGCAAAAACAAAAACAAAACAAAACAAATGGTATGAGTGCACAACTGCAGCAAAATGTTAATAATCAGAAAATCTACACGAAGGACATATATATGCATAGTTACATTATTTTTTCAAATTTTCAATGCATTTAAAAATTTTCAAAGTAAAAAGCTGGAAGGGAAAAAGACATAAGGAAGAAACTGTCCCTTTTCCGTGGATGATGTTATGACTCAGTATGTCTGGAGCCTAAACTGGTGCAGTTACCTCCATGCCAAGAGAGCTAGCTGGAGGACAAACTGTGGCAGGATGGGAGAGAACCTGGGTTCTTGGTGAGGTTTTGTTGTGCTGTTGTTCACTCACTAAGTCTTGTCTGACTGTGCAGCCTCATGGACTGCAGCATGCCAGGCTTCCCTGTCTTTCACTATCCCCTAGAGTTGGCTCAAATTCATGCCCCCTCAATCGGTGATTCGAGCTAACCATCTCATCCTCCACTGCCCCTTCTCCTCCTGCCCTCAATCTTTCCCAGCATCACTCTTTTCCAGCAAGTCAGCTCTTCAGGTCAGGTGGCCAAAGGATTGGTGCTTCAACATCAGTCCTTCCAACGAATATTCAGGACTGATTTCCTTTAGGATCGACTGGTTTGATCTCCTTGCAGTAGGACTCTTCAAGAGGCTTCTCCAATACCACAGTTCGAAAGCGTCAAATTCTTCAGCACTCAGCCTTCTTCAGGGTCTAACTCTCACATCTGTACAGGACTACTGGAAAAACCACAGCTTTGACTACACAGACCTTTGTCAGCAAAGTGATGTCTCTGCTTTTTTAATATGCTGTCTAGGTTTGTTCTAGCTTTCCTTCCAAGGAGCAAGGGTCTTTTAGTACCATGGCTGCAGTCACAGTCTGCAGTGATTTTGGAGCCCAAGAAAATAAAACCTGTCACTGCTTCCACTTTTTCCCCCTCTATTTGCCATGAAGTGATGGGACCGGATGCCATGATCTTAGTTTCTTGAACGCTGAGTTTTAAACCAGCTGTTTCCCCCTCTTTCACCCTCTTCAAGAGGTTCTGGTTGCTGAGCATTTAATAAGCTAACCTTAGAAGTGACACATCCTCAACCATTTTGCTCTTGTTTCAAGTCAGTGGGGTGGTGGCAGGGGAAAGCAAGAAACTGTCACTTCCTAATATATAAATGCATTGAAAAACAGTATTGCCATCAAGATTACATTGAGGGTGAGGAGCAAAGAATGGACTCCAAAGAAGAGGGACATCACAGTACTTATCCCTTCTACGTTATACATTCTTATGTGCTTAGTGGCTCAGTCACGCCTGACTCTGAGACCCTATGGACTATGGCCTGCCAGACTCCTCTGTCCATGGAATCTTCCAGGCAAGAACACGAGCAGGTTGCCATTTCCTACTCCAGGCAATGTTCCAGACCCAGGGACTTGGGTTTGACCCCTGGTTTGGGAACTATGACTCAACATGCCACAAGGCAACTAAGCCCAAACCCTGCAACTAGTGAGCCCACACGCTCCACAAGAGAAGACCCTCACACACACAGAAACTAGAGAAAGTCCACAACAAAGACCTTTCACAGTCAAAAAATTTTTTTTTAATTTTACAAATAAAGGGGTATGATGTTTGATGTTGGGAAGATCAATGGATACTTAAAATTACCAACAGAAGGGATACATGCAGGAAAAAACTGCAGCTGAGTAAGCAAATCAAATTCTTTATCTATAAAATTATATCTACTCTGTAAGTGAATGAAAGCTCTAAAAGTGAAGTGATAAGTTGCTCAGCCGTGTCGGACTCTTTTCAACTCCATGGGACTGTAATTCTCCAGCAAGAATACTGAAGTGGGCAGCCATTCCCTGCTACAGGAGACTTTCTGGACCCAGAGAGCCCGGGTCTCCAGCACTGCGGGCAGATTCTTTACCATCTGAGCCATCAAGGAAGCCCAGTCTATTTATAACTACTAAAATTATGTATTCTCTTTGAAATTATGTATTACTCTTGAAAGAGAAATTTTAAACGATTTTACTCTTTTAAAAGTCTGTATTTCCAGCTTCTCTAATATAATGTACTGGAAAGAATATGGGCTTGAATCTGAGGGCCCTGGATTAATAATTCTGGTTTCACCACTTACTAGATAAATGTATGACCTTCTTGGCTCAATTACCTAATGTTTCTAATCCTCAATTTTCTGATTAGCAAAATGGGGATATACAAATTTCCTCAGAGGATTATTGTGAGAATGAACTGAAATAACATACAGGCATACCTCATTTTATTCCATTTCACTTTACTGTGCTTCAAAGACACTGTTTGTTTTTACAAACTGAAGAGTCTGTGGCAACCCTGCATCAAGCAAGTCTACTGGCATTTTCCCAACATGCTGTGTGCATGCATAGCCTTTTAAAAATCATCCACTAAAAACAGATCACAGCAGTTATGTGACAAAACGTAACCGACAAATAGCAAGGAAGATAAGCCAAGCTGTAATAGTACTCCATGGTGCATTTCAAAATTTACAAAACAACATACGCACAACTGTACTGCATATATCACGCAATGCCAGACATACTGACACCACTGCTTTCATTTACACATCTTCCTGAAAAAAGAAAAAATTAACAAAAAATTTTAATCATTTACTCTTGAAATTAAGTCAGCTGTAATGTTTTCCCTAAAATTGTTTCAAGACCTCCACTTCTTTCTAGCCACTCATTTCCATCAACCAACGAATGTCACCTTATAGCACATGCAAACTGTGTTTGAAAACACAGTTCCCTAAAAAATTCTCACTTGATTGAAACAATTTTGAACTCAGTAAATTTGCCACAATTCAATAGAAGATCAGGAAAAAGGCAAAATGTTCGAAACAGTCCATTCAGCAGAAATAGTTTTATGGAGCTAAAGTTTCCAACGGAAACTGAATGCCAAAGATGAGAATATTACCTGAGACTGAGGAAAGTTCTGAAACGGTAAACTGTGCTTAACTAAATCACTACTGGAGTTGGAAATCATCATTTAATAGGAAGACCACAACTTACAGCAAAGAGTGAGTACATTCTTCACCAATGACTTAAGCAGTGCCTGCTAAAAAGCATAACCTAGAAAAAAGTTAAAGTCTGTTCAAGAAAATATGTGTTGGGGGTCTAAAGAAATTTCAAATTACTTGTGTTTAAAAAAAAAAAGTCCTATAATTTGTGGCACCTACATATAAACATCTTAATAAAGAAAATTTTTCAGAAAAGAAATTGAAGAAAAGTTAGAGGTGGAAGTCATGTTATTATAGTAAAGAAATTGTTATACTGAATTTATAGTTTATAAATACATATTTATAGTTATGAACTTATCAGGTTAACACTGAAATTATTTTTATTCCCTTAAGCACACATTAACCATTAGTCACATATACAAGGAACAATCCACATGTTGTTTATATCTGTTATATAATACTTTAATTATAATATCTTACTGTACAGACAAATACAAACTGCTAAACCCTGTCTGACTTATCCAAAAAGCCCACTGTTATCAAGGAGTCATATTAAGAGCATGGCTGACTTCCTGAAAGTCCATCATAAATGTTAGCTATAAGTTAGTTTCATTAAGATGCTCTTTATTATGGTCCTGACATTCACACATCTGTGTAGACCCTTGCTGAATCCATGTAAAACAGAGAAATTATTTCTGTAAATGTTTCATTCAATATAAAAAAAAAAATCCTTATATTTATCCCCTGAACTAGTTCACTCACATTTTAAAAGATAACCCTTCAACAATCCTAATACTTGAGAGTTAGTGAATAAATCTCAAATTTACCTTATCCACTCATAATTTTGTTTGGATTATATTTGCCCTCAGGCTTCACTTTTCCATCAATGCATCCCAATTTTTTTTTTAAATTTAATACAAGAAATAACTTCATGATATTGTAATAAATCATTCATCTATTATCTTATACAAAAATTATTTCACAAAAGTTGAGGTCTGATTAGGCATACATAAGGCACAAAAGCTCATTTTTTTAATGTCTCCAAAATATATCAAAGTTTCTACCTTGACAAAGACTACTGAAAATAAAAGAACTTCTTCGCGGGAATTCCCTAGCAGTTCAATGGTGGGTAGGACTCGGGAGCTTTCACCACTGAGGCCCAAGTTCAATCCCTGGTCAGGAAACTAAGATCCAGAAGATCCAGCAAGCCATGTGGGTTGCCCAAAAAATAAAAAAAGAACATCTTCTCATTGGCCATAATCATCAATTCACAAATCTGAAACTGTAGGGACTTCCCTGGTTGTCCAATGGCTAAGACTCCTCAATTCCAAGGCAGGGGGCCCGTGTTGGATACTTGGTCAGGGAACTAGAGCCCAAAAGCTAAAACCAAGAGTTCACATGCCACAACTAAAGATCCCAGGTGCTGCAACTAAGACCCGGAGCAGGCAAATAAAGAAATACATAAAACTTTAAAAATCTGTAACTGTACTGTACAGTAACACAATCTTTAATCTTTGTTAGAGTTTTCAGGTTTCCTGCCTAAAATGTCTATCTGGTCTCATTATTGCTGGCTGGACATGTCACCTACATAACAGCAAAAGTCTGCTGCTGCTTCTGAGTCTAAAATACAGTTAAAAATCAAAGTCAGTAAGGCACTAAGAAAACACCAAGTACTCGTGTATGGCTTTAATTTAGGGGATTTCTAAATACACTATATATTTTGGGTCTGGATTATGTTGAGTTGATGAAAGCTTAGTCTCTAGGTACATGTAAGTGTTACTGACTGTTTAAAATTCTACATCTTAAGAAAAAATTATTTCTTTCTTGAGGTATAGCAAACCTAACTTTGTAAGATAAGAGAACAAAACAGAAAAATGAGGTGTCTTAAAGGACATAAAGCTTGTATTTCCCACAAATATAAAATGTCTTCGAAGACCAGCAAGTAGTGTTATATTGGTGCACTTTTCAAAATTCTCCACTATAGCTGAAACTCCACAAGGACTGGCACCAAGTCTGTGCTACTCACCACTGAATCCATGGTGACTAACACACTGTAAAACCTCAACAGGAATTGCAAAGGCTTGTAATTTAATTTTCTACTTTATTTTTGAAAAGTGACTATGTTCCCCTTGACATACAGATCTTCAATCTACTTTGAACCAGACACCACATCATATACAAAATAAACTCTCTAAAGAGACATAAAAGCAAATGCTGAAAAATATTGCCAATTGGTCAATCTAAAGGAAAGATGCAAGGGGATTCATTATAGTAAATATCTTTTCTGTAGGTCTGACATTTTCCAAAAGAATAAAGTTTTTGGAACTCTTACTTAAGCAAAGAGCTGACATTTGAACAATCATTTTGATTTACATTTACCTTTCATAGCACTCTTGGAGAAGGAAATGGCAACTCCCTCCAGTATTCTTGCCCGGAAAATCCCATTGACACAGGAGCCTGGCAGGTGACAGTCCATGGGGTCGCAAAGAGTCAGACACGACTGAATGACTTCACTTCTTCCATAGCACTCTAGCCCATTTATTATCCTGAGTATATATCCCCACATACAAAAATATACAGAGACACGCTACTGGATTTTTAAAAATTCACACATATCCATTAATGTCTGATTTAAGGAAGTCAAAGCCATTTTACTAGGACTAAGAATATATAAAGAGGTAAAATACTCACACTTTACCAGTAGGTTTCAAACCAGCTAAAAATCAAGAGGGAAATACCTTATCATTCAAAGCCAAGTGCTACAGCATACAGGACACACTGCAATCCTCTGGCAGATTATGAGTTTGCTGAATCATTTGTTAGTATTTTATAAAACAGTATATACGCCAAGAGAAAAAGACTGCAGTTGAAGACAACAGTCATATTCTGTTCAAAAAGCAAAAAATACTCCTTCCTCTCAAGTAAATCAACCGAGATTATATTATGTATCTTAAAAAAAAGAATATATTATACATCCAAATTAAACTTCTTTCCTTTTCTTTTACATTTATTTAGCTGCACTGGGTCTCAGCTGAGGCATGTGAACTCTTAAGTTGTGGCACACAGGATCTAGTTCCCTGACCAGGAACTGAACCTGGGCCTCCTGCAGTAGGAGTGCGGAGTCTCAGCCACTGGACCACGAGAGAAGTCCCCAAAGCTCTTTCAGCTGTTGTGAATGCTGATTCCCTACATTTATCTAACTATTTTAAATAACAAAAATATCTGAATTTTGACAACAGACTGGATATTTATAAAAACAGTAACAAAGTTATCATTCATCCCTAATTTTACTGGATGTTATCCATTAAAAAGTGGAGTTGAAAATCATCTGGAGTCAAAAATTACTTCAAATTCCAGTTAAACTAGAGGAGAAAGATCTTTCTCATCCCTTCTCTCCAAAGTCACACCAAAACATTAAGGAAAAAATATATATAAATAGCTTACCTTGAGTTCAATAATAGACATTGTAACTAACCACAACAGATGAAGCAGTTTACGACCTTAGAATCCACTGAAGAAGATACCAATGAGGAGCAAGCCAATACATGTCTCAATATAGGAGGTATCAGGTACCAGACAGAAAGTGAAAGTAAAAGTCACTCAGCTGTATCTGACTCTTTGCAACCCCATGGACTATACAATGTACCGAATTCTCCAGGCCAGAATACTGGAGTGGGTAGCTGTTCCCTTCTCCAGGGGATTTTCCCAACCCAGGGATCGAACCCAGGTATCCCCCATTGCAGGCAGATTCTTTACCAGCTAAGCCACCTGGAAAGCCCAACAGAAAGTGAGGGCTTTATAAAGACAGCCTCCATTTCACATAACCAGATATTACCACTCCACTTACAGCACGAGTATAAAGGTTTATTCTCTAGAAAATCTGAAACTGACATACTCTGAATTCAAAAACAAGAAGCCCACTGGAGTGTGGAGATGAAACTAAAACCAGGGAGATTAAAAAGCCCCACCCATGCTCACAAACATCTTTCAACCACTTCTGTTTTTTCCATTAAAAAAAAAAACTGTATCGAAGCATAGTTGATTCAAGGACCCATTGTATACCCTGAAACCACCAATCATCAGCAAAAGGCCTATAAAATAAAATATAGAATAAAACAAACATCGGGGGAGAGGGCAGAGGGTAGGCATGGAAAATTTGAAGGAAAAGAGTCAAAAAAATAAAATGTTGAAATAAAGTCTTCAGAAATCTCCCAGGAAGAAGGAATTAGCAAAGCCAGAAACAGAAAATTATATGATCAATCAGGAAGCCCAAAATCCAACTAAAAACAGAAAATAAAAAGGAAGAAAATCATAGGAGGGAAAAAAGNCCATTTTACTAGGACTAAGAATATATAAAGAGGTAAAATACTCACACTTTACCAGTAGGTTTCAAACCAGCTAAAAATCAAGAGGGAAATACCTTATCATTCAAAGCCAAGTGCTACAGCATACAGGACACACTGCAATCCTCTGGCAGATTATGAGTTTGCTGAATCATTTGTTAGTATTTTATAAAACAGTATATACGCCAAGACAAAAAGACTGCAGTTGAAGACAACAGTCATATTCTGTTCAAAAAGCAAAAAATACTCCTTCCTCTCAAGTAAATCAACCGAGATTATATTATGTATCTTAAAAAAAAGAATATATTATACATCCAAATTAAACTTCTTTCCTTTTCTTTTACATTTATTTAGCTGCACTGGGTCTCAGCTGAGGCATGTGAACTCTTAAGTTGTGGCACACAGGATCTAGTTCCCTGACCAGGAACTGAACCTGGGCCTCCTGCAGTAGGAGTGCGGAGTCTCAGCCACTGGACCACGAGAGAAGTCCCCAAAGCTCTTTCAGCTGTTGTGAATGCTGATTCCCTACATTTATCTAACTATTTTAAATAACAAAAATATCTGAATTTTGACAACAGACTGGATATTTATAAAAACAGTAACAAAGTTATCATTCATCCCTAATTTTACTGGATGTTATCCATTAAAAAGTGGAGTTGAAAATCATCTGGAGTCAAAAATTACTTCAAATTCCAGTTAAACTAGAGGAGAAAGATCTTTCTCATCCCTTCTCTCCAAAGTCACACCAAAACATTAAGGAAAAAATATATATAAATAGCTTACCTTGAGTTCAATAATAGACATTGTAACTAACCACAACAGATGAAGCAGTTTACGACCTTAGAATCCACTGAAGAAGATACCAATGAGGAGCAAGCCAATACATGTCTCAATATAGGAGGTATCAGGTACCAGACAGAAAGTGAAAGTGAAAGTCACTCAGCTGTATCTGACTCTTTGCAACCCCATGGACTATACAATGTACCGAATTCTCCAGGCCAGAATACTGGAGTGGGTAGCTGTTCCCTTCTCCAGGGGATTTTCCCAACCCAGGGATCGAACCCAGGTATCCCCCATTGCAGGCAGATTCTTTACCAGCTAAGCCACCTGGAAAGCCCAACAGAAAGTGAGGGCTTTATAAAGACAGCCTCCATTTCACATAACCAGATATTACCACTCCACTTACAGCACGAGTATAAAGGTTTATTCTCTAGAAAATCTGAAACTGACATACTCTGAATTCAAAAACAAGAAGCCCACTGGAGTGTGGAGATGAAACTAAAACCAGGGAGATTAAAAAGCCCCACCCATGCTCACAAACATCTTTCAACCACTTCTGTTTTTTCCATTAAAAAAAAAAACTGTATCGAAGCATAGTTGATTCAAGGACCCATTGTATACCCTGAAACCACCAATCATCAGCAAAAGGCCTATAAAATAAAATATAGAATAAAACAAACATCGGGGGAGAGGGCAGAGGGTAGGCATGGAAAATTTGAAGGAAAAGAGTCAAAAAAATAAAATGTTGAAATAAAGTCTTCAGAAATCTCCCAGGAAGAAGGAATTAGCAAAGCCAGAAACAGAAAATTATATGATCAATCAGGAAGCCCAAAATCCAACTAAAAACAGAAAATAAAAAGGAAGAAAATCATAGGAGGGAAAAAAGCAAGAAAACTTGAAGTTAAGAACCTGGGAAGACCCACCAAATATTGAGAAGGATGGATTTATCTGAAAAAACAAATGACCTACCCACTGAGGTACATAATCTGTTACCAAGAATTCAAAACACTGAAAAACCTAAAAATCTGCAGAGATAAATCAGGCCAGAAATAATGGGTAAAAAATTAGAATGGTATTGAACTTGCCAGCAACATCAGAAAGGAACTAAAAGACAGATTTTCAATATTCTAAGGGAAAATTATTTTCAAACCAGAATCCTAGGCCCTGTCAAACTTTTAATTGAGTCAAAGAATTCAGACATTGTCAAACATGGGTGGTTGTCTTAGGAGGCTTTACAAACAGCTAAGAGAAGAGAAGCAAAAGGCAAGGGAGAAAGGTAAAGACATATAGAGTTGAGTGGAGAGTTCCAGACAGTAGCAAGGAGAGATAAGAAAGGCATCTTAAGAGAACACTGCAAAGAGAGAAACAACAGAATATAAAAGACTAGTGATCTCTTCAAGAAAATTAGAAATTAGAAATACCAAAGAAACATTTCATGCAAAGATGGGCATGATAAAGAACAGAAACAGTAAGGACCTAACAGAGGCAAAAGAGATTAAGAAAAGACGGGAAGAATATACAGAAGAACTACACAAAAAAGGTTTTAAGTGACCTGGATAACCATGATGGTGTGGTCACTCACCTAGAGTCAGACAACCTGGAGTGTGAAGCCAAGTGGGCCTTAGGAAGCATTACTACAAACAAAGCTAGTGAAGGTGATGGAATTCCAGCTGAGCTATTCCAAATCCTTAAAGATGATGCTGTGAAACTGCTGCACTCAATACATCCGAAAATTTGGAAAATTCAGCAGTGGTCACCGGACTGAAAAGGGCCAGTTTTCATTCCAATCCCAAAGGACAGTGCCAGAGAATGTTCAATCTACCATACCACTGCAGTCATTTCACACACTAGCAAGGTAATGCTCAAAATCCTTCAAGCTAGACTTCAGCAGTACATGAACCTGTGAGAACTTCCAGATGTATAAACTGGGATTAGAAAAGGCAGAAGTATCCGAGATCAAATTGTCAACATTCTTTGGATCATAGAGAAAGCAAGGGAATT
>SJYW01014122.1:100640-126253 GCA_006410735.1 Raphicerus campestris
TTTCACTGACTTCGTTAAAGCCGTTGATTTTGTGGATAATAACAAACAGTGGAAAATTCTTCAAGAGACAGGAATACCAAACCACCTTACCTGTCTCCTGAGAAACCCGTATACAGGTCAAGAAGCAACAGTTAGAACCAGACATGAAACAGACTGGTTCAAAATCGGGAAAGGAGTATGCCAAGGCTGAATACTGCCATCCTGCTTATTTAACTTATGTGCAGAATACATCATGCCAAATGCCGGGCTGGATGAATCACAAGCTGGCATCAATATTGCTGGGGAAAATAACAACCTCAGACATGTAGATGATACCACTCTAATGGCAGAAAGTGAAGAGGAACTAAACAGCCTTTTGATGAAGGTGAAAGAAAAGTGAAAAAGCTGGCTTTAAAACTTAACATTCAAAAAAAAACTAAGATCATGGCATCCAGTCTCATCACTTCATGACAAGCAGAAAGGAAAAAAGTGGAAAACAGTGACATTTTATTTTCTTGGGATCCAAAATCACTGTGGACAGTGACCGTAGCCATGATTTTCAAAAGACCCCTGCTCCTTGGAAGGAAAGCTATGACAAACCTAGACATCATATTAAAAAAGCAGAGACATCACTTTGCTGACAAAGGTCTGTATAGTCAAAGCTATGGTTTTTTCAGTAGTCATGTACAGATATGAGAGTTGGACCATGAATAAGGCTGAGCGCCGAAGAATTGATGCTTTTGAATTGTGGTGCTGGAGAAGATTCTCGAGAGTCCCTTGGACTGCAAGAAGATCAAGCCAGTTAATTCTAAAGGAAATCAACCCTGAACATTCATTGGAGGAACTTATGCTGAAGCTTCAATCCTTTGGCCACCTGATGCGAAGAGCCAACTCATAGGAAAAGACCCTGATGCTGGGAATGATTGAGGGCAGGAAGCAAAAAGAGCGGCAGAGAATGAGATGATTGGATAGGATCACTGATTCAATGGACGTGANACCTGATGCGAAGAGCCAACTCATAGGAAAAGACCCTGATGCTGGGAATGATTGAGGGCAGGAAGCAAAAAGAGCGGCAGAGAATGAGATGATTGGATAGGATCACTGATTCAATGGACGTGAGTTTGAGCAAACTCCCGGCACACTGCAGTCCATGGAGTTGCAAAGAATCGGAAACAGCTTAGCAACTAAACAGGGACTTCCCTGGTGGCTCAGACAGTAAAGTGTCTGCCTACAATGCAGGAGACCTGGGTTCAATCCCTGGGTCAGGAAGATCTCCTGGAGAAGGATATGGCAACCCACTCCAGTATTCTTGCCTGGAAAATCCCACGGACGGAGGAGCCTGCCAGGCTACAGTCCATGGGGTCACAAAGAGTCAGAAATGACTGAGCAACTTCACCCACTCACTAGCGACTAAACAACAAATAAGGGAATTCTCAAGACTTCCCTTGTGGTCCGCTGGTTAAGAATCTGCATTGCAATCCAAGGGACACAGGTTCAATGTCTGGTCAGGGAAGTAAGATCCCATATGCCGTGGAGCAACTAGGCCTACGCGCCACAACCACTAAGCCCCCAAGCCACAACTGGAGAGTCTATGCACCACAAAGAAAGATCCTGCATGACAAAACAAAGATCTATCGTGTTGTTAAGACCCAACACAGTTAAGTAAATATGAACAAACATGAGAAGTCTCAAAAAATTTCCTTTGCCATACACCCTTTTTGTAAGAAGCTGCTGCTACTGCCGCTAAGTCGCTTCAGTCATGTCTGACTCTATTCGACCCCATAGAGAGCAGCCCACCGGGCTCCCCCGTCCCTCGGATTCTCTAGGCAAGAACACTGGAGTGGGCTGCCATTTCCTTCTCCAATGCATGAAAGTGAAAAGTCAAAGTGAAGTCGCTCAGTTGTGTCCTACTCTTAGCGACCCCATGGACTGCAGCCTACCAGGCTCCTCTGTCCATGGGATTTTGGGTACTGGAGTGGGGTGCCATTGCCTTCTCCATTTTAAGAAGCTACTATGACCCAAAGCAATAAAACAGCAGTCTCTCACATGAGAGATGCTAAGGGAACTGAAGCAGGAAGGAGAAAGACGTAGAAGAAAGAGAGGTATCCAGGGGAAAAAAACATATCAATAATCTCTTAACAGTCTGTCTGTGCAGAAATTCATTTTGAGAGGTTGTTGGAAGATGTAGGAAGACTTGATAATGGGTAAAGGGAATAAATCAAATAAAGAGAATTTTTAACGTCAGAGAAAAGGAAACAGAGTTGTAACAGACTACTTGGTTTTAAAGGAAATATTCCCATGGGCATATTAATGTAACTACAGGGTATCAATGTAACAAAAAAATTGGGATAAAGAGTGGGATAAGTATAAAAGGGCAAATGTTTCATTTAATATTAAATTAGTAACTCCAAAGATGTTGATATAGCGTATCTTTTTAGAAATATTTAACATAAGAGCTAGACAATGCTTCTAAAGAATAGGACTAGAGAGGGGATACGACAGGAGACTGTTTAATTTTGTTACTATAAATCTTTTAGCAGTTTATTTAACTTCAAAAACGTGTANATATAGCGTATCTTTTTAGAAATATTTAACATAAGAGCTAGACAATGCTTCTAAAGAATAGGACTAGAGAGGGGATGCGACAGGAGACTGTTTAATTTTGTTACTATAAATCTTTTAGCAGTTTATTTAACTTCAAAAACGTGCACATATCACTGATAAAAATTAATTTTAAAAACCTTTCAGAAGCAAAGAATAAATTATTGTAAATAAGAGTCAATCACTAAATCAACTTTCAATCCCATAGCATCATACAGGGTATCTCTGAAGCCTTCAGAACATATGTATCAACTGACTGACTACATGAGACTTAAAACAAAAAAAAAGCCTGCACATTCAATAATGGTACTGGAGCAACTAGATACCACCATAAGCAAGATAAAAGAACCTCAACCTAAACGTCATACAATGCAAAAACTAACTCAAAATATATTATAGGCTCACATGTAAAACAAAACTTTTACCAAACAAAAATGGGAAAAGATCTTCAGTGTCTAGAACTAGACAGAGTTCTTAAGATACCAAAACATGACCTATGAAAAGAAAAATTAATAAATTCAACTTCATCTAAATTTAAAATTTTTGCTGTGTGAAAGCCCACGTGGGGACTTCCCTGGTGGTCCAGTGGTTAAGAATCTGCCTTCCAATACAGGGGACACGGGTTTGATCCATGGTGAGGGAACTATGCCACAAGTCACAGGGCATTTAACCTTTAACCCCATGTGCCACAACTACTAACCACGTATTGTAGTTGAGAAGTAGGGAGAAGCTCATATGTCACAACTAAGGCCTGATGCGGCAAAATAACTGAATAAATACAACCCACCCCCCAACCCCCCCAGAAAAAAGGCCATATGAAGAAGGAAAAAAACAAACTATAGAGACTGGAAGAAAATATTTGCAAACCACATGTTCAACAATGGACTAGTACTTAAAATGTATAAAGAACTTTCAAAACAGGAAAAAACAAACAAACAAAAAGGAACCAATCCAATCAAGAAAACGGGCAACTGACATGATCAGGTATCTCAGCAGAGAATATACAGACAGCAGATGAGAACACAGAAACAGCTTTCAACACCTCTGGCCATCAGGGAAATGCAAATTAAAACCACAATGAGATTACTACTACACATTTACCAGAATAGCTAAAATACAAAAGAGCACCACCACCAAATACTTGTGAAGATACAGAGAAACTAGATCACTCACAAACTACTGTGAGAATATAAAACAGTATAGTCACTCTAGAAAGAGTTTGGTATTTTTATGAAACTAAACATGCAGTCACCATACTGACCCAGTAACTGCACACTTGAGCATTTATCCCCGAGAAATGAACATTTATAATCACACAAAAACATCTACACAAAAATTCCTATCAGTTTTATTTACAACAGGCAAAAATCAGAATCAACTCAGGTGTTTCTCAATGGGTGAGTGGTTAAACAAACTATAGGGAATGCATACCATGAAATACTACTCAACAGTAAAAGGAACTACTGGTGCACACAACTTGGATGAATTGCCAAGGAATTAAGCCAACTGAATAAAAGCAAATCCCCAAAAGTTACAACCTAATGATACCATTTATATTTGTGAATAACAAAACTTTATAAATGGAGAACAAATTTTTTTTGGGGGGGGAGGGACAGGGTATAGGGGTATAGTTATAAAAGAACACAAAGGATCCTTGTCTCTTGGAACTGTTCAGCATCTTGACTGTGGTGGTAGCAAAATGAACCTACAAAAGTCACAAAATTGCTGAGAATATACACAAATAAACGAGTACAAGTAAAACTAGAGAAATCTGAATAAGACTGGTGTGCTGTGCCAGACGACAATATCCTGGTTGTGATACTATAGTTTCACAAAACGTTACCATTAGGAGAACTGGGCAAAGTGCACAAAGGATCCTTCTGTATTATTTTTCACAACTGCATGTGAATCTACAATTGCCTTAATAAAAACATCAATTTTAAAAAGCCTGCATAAGCATTGCCATTGATATGAAAGAGACAAATCAACACTGCTCTCTGTTCTGATTTTGATACATTGTACTTCTTGGGTCTTTAGAATAATGGTTTTTTTCCCATTTTCTAATGTTTTACAACCTTGGATGCTCTGTTTCTGGGTCATGCTGGAAACTTAGTGTTCCATCACCAGTTGTTGTTTTCCTCAAAAATATGACTTTTCATCTCTGGAAAGAAGGATAAATATCAAGCAATCACTTTTGCTAAAGTATATGGTACTATCGTCAAACAAAAATTTATTTCTCATTTGAAATTTCCCCTCAGATGAGTTTTCTTCACCAAAATTTTATTCTAACCATAATTTTAAATTCCTCTTCTTATAATCCAAATTGAAGAATTTACCCCACTAACCTCCAATATTCACCTCTTTGAAGGCAGCAAAACCTTTGAAAGACTTTTATAGTCTTAGGGTTCACACAATGTTCTCAACACTCTCTATAGCTTTTACACTCTTCCTTTATGACTGAACCATCTTCATAAGCAGTGTTCCCATGAAGATTCTCTTAGATACACACAAACTTATGTTTTTTGCTAAATAACGGTCTCTTATTTGTAAATCAACACTCAAAAAGCCCCTATTTCTCTGTTAAACTGCTACCACAGAACTAACTGGGCAATTCTCCACTGCTAATTGAAACAAACTGCCAGTATTTCTATCATCCTGTATTTTTTACAAACGAAACAGGAACATCAATCAGTATTTCCTTTTCCAATTTGTGTCTACTATTATACACCATAATGCAAAGAGCCAACTCACTGGAAAAGATCCTAAGATCTTTTGGAAAGACTGAGGGCAAGAGGAGAAGGGGGCAACAGAGGGTGAGATGACTGGATGGCATCACCAACCCAAAGGACTCGAGTGTGAGCAAACTCTGGGAGACAGTGAAGCACACGTTAGCCTAGCAGGCTGCAGTCCATGGGGTCATAAAGAGTTGGACACAACTTAGTAACTGAACAACAACAACATTATTAGCTCAGGTCTCTGTATTATGCTTTGTTTGCAAAGGACAAGTACCCTGAACAGACCCCTTGATATTTGGTGCTGAGACTTGTTACTTTCCCACTTCTGTCAAAACTACTGCAACTCCACTTTTCAAATACAAATTGATGAGTAGGAGAATGACCTTATCCTTAATTTTTTCAAACAAAACAATGACACTCTCAGGATGAGAAATACAGTGACGAACAGGATTGTACCTGGATTTTAGTCAAAACTCCACTAATCAGCCATATAACCTTTTGGCTTCTCTGGTGGCTCAGATGGTAAAGAATCTGCCTGCAGTGCAGGAGACTGTGGTTCGATCTCTGAGTTGGGAAGCTCCTTTTTGGAGAATTCCATGGACAGAGGAGCCCAGTGGGTTACAGTCCATGGGGTCACAGTCAGACACGACTGGGTGACTGACACTTTCACTTTCTCACCTTATCAGTCTCAGTTTTCTGACTTGAAATTCACTGCAGAGTTCTTTCCTATATTAATATTCTAAGGGGTTCTATAGAGAGACACAAAACAAAAAGACACACCTGCCTTTAGTATCTGAAATTACAGCCAGTAATACTAAGCATGGGAAAGTACCTTAAAGGATCCGCTTGACTCAATGACCCCCAGTTAACAGTAGCTATCACATGAAACAGTGCCGGGGCTGTCTGAGATTAAATGCTCTTTTAGAGAGCTCCATCAACTGTTGAAGGGTGTTTTGGGTTTGTTTTTCTTTTTTGGTAGTAAAATATACTGAACATAAAACTGACATTTAACCACTTTTAAATTGCAGTTTAAAAACAAAAAACAAAAACACATAAAATAAAAATTTACCAACCTAACCAGTTTTAAGTGTATAGTGCAGGAGTATTAAGTGTATCCTCAAGGACATGCAACAGAATTCCAAAGCTACTTCATCTCACAAAACTAAAACTGTATCTGTTAAGCAACTCCCCATTTCCCCCTCCTCCCAGTCCCTGGGAAACTATCAACCTACCTTCTACAATTCTACTTTGTTTCTAGGAATTTGACAACTTTAAATATCTCATGTACTTGGAATCATGCAGTATTTGTCTTTTGGTACATATTAACCATTTCTAAGTATACAATTCAGTGGCACTAAATATATTCCCATTGCTGTACAAACATTACCACTATTCATCTCAGCTTTTTCATCCTTTTAAACTGAAACTCTGTACCCTTTAAGCAGTAATTCCCCATTAACTGAAATTTTGTACCCATTAGGAAATAACTTCCCATTACCCAGTCCCTGTAACCACTATTGTACTTTCTCTATGAACTGACCTATTCCAGGTACCTGTAATACTTGGCCTTTTGTTCTGGCTTTATTCACTTAGCACAATGTTTTCAAAGTTTATCCATGTTGTAAAATCTATCAGAATTTCATTTCTTTTTAAGGCTGAATAATACTCCACTGTATGTTATTCTACATTTTGTGTATCAATTCATTTGTCTATGGACATTTGAGTTGTTTCTATCCTTTGGCTATTGTGAATAATGCTGCTAAACAGACAGTAACAAGTGCTGGAGGATGTGGAGAAACGGAATCCTGGTGCTGTGCCAGTGCAGCCACTGTTGAAAACGGTATGGTGCTTTCTCAAGCCATTTATTATCACAGGATTCAATTCTCGTTACAGACCCAAACGAACCGAAAGGGGGAACAGATAACTGCATGACAAAAGTGCATTTCTTATGTCAGTCATCCTAATGGGTGTGAAGTAACATCGCATAATGGCTTTGATTTGCATTTCCCCTATTATTAAAAGATGTTGAACATTTTTTCATGTGTTCACTGGCCATTTGTGTACTTTCCTTGGGAAAATGTCTAGATAGCTTTAATCAATCCTAAAAATAAATCTTGAAATGAAAGACATTTCTTATGTACTCTGGCATTTCTGCAGCATGAGCCACTGTCTGGGTGTCACAGCAAAGTCCAGACACATTTAAATGAAAAAGGTTTTGCTCAATTTTCTAAAAAGCAGCCTCTCCATATAAAATGGGCTCAGGTCAATAAACTGATTTTTAAATTCATGTTAGTGGAACCTACTCTTCCAACATTTGGTAAAAATATGCAGAAAGACAACAAAAAGGACACATCCATTGCCTCTCCCAGCGGCAAGAGCCTTTACCAAGTTAGTTTTTTACCTAGAACCCAGAGGTAATGCTTTCATGACTTTGGCCAAATCAACCAATGAAATATGCTCATCCAAAAATCAGCAACTCTCTCTAGATCATATATTTAATGTTTAGAAAGTAGGTAAAGAAGAAATGTTAAAATGAAACTAGCTAATTCTAAAGGATCCTGGTTACACTGTACTTACCACCTGTCTGCCTGCCTTCATTATTTACCAAGCACCCATTAAATGCAGGGACTCTTCTAGGTGCTTAGCATCGTCAGCAAAAAACAAAGACAAAGCCTTCTGCCCTTGTGCAGCTTATATTCTAGTGCCCTTGAATTTCCTTTGAGATTGGTGAGTGTGGAACATACCATCATAATTTGTTTTTAAAATTCTGTCCGCAATAAATCTGACCATAAATATCACACACAACTTCTGATATAGATGTGTGGAAAAGTACATAGAAAAATTTAAATAGCCTTTGTGAGCTTTGTAAATAAGGACCATAAGCCTCTAAAAATTATTTCTTTCGAGAATCAATAACCAATAAGTAACTAAAATGACTATGTCTAAAATAATGAGAGGCTACATCATACTCACAGTTTGGCCCTTCTGAAGCCCTGCAAGGTAACCACTTCCTTTCAAACCTCAGGACGTTTAACAATCAAATGCCAACTCAAATTTCAGTATCATTCATAGAGAATGCTCTTTATTTTTTAAAAAGCAAAGCAAAACAAACAAAAATCTTAGCCAACTGATGAAATTTAAAATGCCCTAAGAGTAGTGCATATTTTAAGTATCTCTAATCATCTGCATATTCGCCAACTGGCCAGTGTATACTGTTTGGACATGCACCGTCCAAATGTGCCTAATTTGAGATGAATTATAAAGATAACATATATACACAATGGAGAAAAGTATAAAATGTCTCAACTATTTTTAAATTTTGATTATATAATAAAATGAGAAGACTTCGGATAAAATGTGCTAAAAGACAGTATTAAATACTTTTCCTTTTTAAATGTGGCTACTAAAAAATCTTACATGACTCACATTATGTTTCTTTTGGATAGCACTGATGTAAGACACCAGGAGACTTCTAAACATGTATACAGAGCTAATATATGCCACATGTTGGAGCTGCACTCAGAATTTTACATCCATATATTCTGTTCAACATGTCTTAGATATCAAAATATCACACACAAATATTTTCATATCAAAATATGAACATTCCAGAGTGTAAAATGAAATGTTTAGCAGAGCACTAACCAGTATTTGCATGACCACTGCATACAGGGCATTCAACCCATAAAGTAGCTTGCTCTGCCCCACTGCAGCACATGGGGCATGTGTTCCATATATAACTGATATGCATGCACTGTGCTCCTACAGTGCGCCTGGCACCATGCCAGGCACTTTGCTCTCATAAAATTCTCACAACTACCTTCTGTGATGGGTACTATTACTAACAATATTTAAAGAGACTGAAGTAGGAGAAAAGGTTAATTAACTTGTCAAAGTGCCATAACCAGTAACCTGTGGAACTAGGATTCCAACCCAGCAGGTGAGATCCAAAATCACCACACACACTCACTAGTAAAAGAGACAACAAGAGGGAATTCCCTAGAGCTCCATGCTTTCACTGCTGAGGGCAAGGGTTCCAACCCTGGTCTGGGAACTAAGGTCCTACAAAAACTTCATAAGAAGATTGTGTCATTATCTTACAGAACTGGGTTTTAGTTGTGAGTACAATAAACAACACTGCACCCATTACAAAAGGCCAAGAGTAGACGGGAGTTAATGCTCTGCTTCCTACTTTCCACTCTACCTTTCTCAACCACAGGTTAAAGCTGATCAACATGCATTAAATCTCTGATCTTACTACAGGTTTACTCTACACTCCCTTTTCCAGTACTCTAGTTCAATTTCTACTTGTCCTTTAGACTTCATTTCAGACGTCATCTCCATGCAAGCCTAATTTAGACCAAGCACCCCTCTCCCTGTGCCAACCGCCACTGCAGCACTGTCCATACTCTCTTGTGTTTCCTCTCTAGACTGCTCCTACCATGTTCACCACTTATCTATCCCGAAAACAGTGCCTAGCGTTAGGTGCTCAATAAATATTTGCTGAAGGATCTAACCACCTGATTCACCCACCTACAGCTAAAAGGGGAATCTTAAAAGTAAAGTTAGTGGTAGGAAGTGCTAACCCACAGGCAGAGAACAAGTTCTAAGTCTCATGAAATTTACAACAGGTCTAGAGAACAGTATGACATGCAGCATGCAGGAAACAAGAATTACAAAGACGCCCTCCCCCAAAAACAAGTAAAATCAAAATCTAGTCAAAACAATCTAATGCCAAATTTCAGTATAATCTGTTTTATGAGAATGAATTAAGTAGCTGACACTTATCACAAGAAATCCAAATCAACGATTACAAATGCTATAAATTGAAATCAGCTTAATTTTGACACTTCCCAGAGTTCAAAGAAAACTATGCTTGCTTTTTATAATCATTTCAATATAAAATTAATTACACTTAAAATGAGTTTTATTGCACTTGCCCCAATGCTGTGTATTGGTCCCCAAGTGACAGAGACAACCTCGTGTTAAGGTATTTATCGTGTGAGGGGAAAAAAAAGGATCTCACATTCAACCCAATTTAACACAGTTCGTGTAAATGACACTTAATTTTCCCAGTAGAGTTGAAAGGGACTTTCCTAGCGCCTTCCCTTTTCTTTTCCTAAACAAGAAACTGATTTAAAAGGTCAATCTTTAGCTCTTACTTTCATACTAAATAATTCTGAAACATGAGGTGAAAAGTACATTAGAAGTTCCAAGGCTATGATTTGCAAGACACTGCCCTATAAGATGCTAGAGTAAAAGAGGAGGGGAAAACTTGCATTTTTTTCAGGTTCGAGGACAGAAACTGACCATCTCCATCAGATTACTGCTTCTGCTGATGTCTCGAAAAGCACTGTGTGCAAACATGCCAGAGTCCCAGCCCAAGCTCTAAGAGAATCCGATTGTTTGACACATCAATGGATTAGTCAACGCGGGGCAACTCACTTTTCCCTTCTAATTTGCTTTAATTATTCCTTACACAAACCCTCAAGTTTACTCTAAGTTACGACCATATGGAATCTCTTTGTCCTGAAGTATAAATTCAGGTCTTTACCAAATGACCCCTACTGCTTCAACCCCAACCATCAAAATAATCCCTTACAAGTATCGTACATCTAGTAACGCCACACAAACATGGAAAAAGCCAACCCTGACGCTTAAAGAAACAGGATTCTGGAACGCTGTTAATGCTGCATATTTTTTAACAGCAGGCACTGAGCAGAGTGGGAGACTTGAGAGCAAAAGACCGGATGGAAAGCAAGGGAAGACCCCGCCCCAGAAAGCTCAATACCGATTCAAACAGTAACTTGGGTCTGTCGCTTGGAATCGGGATCACTGAAACAAAGGCGTATATTACGGGAAGCAAGATGTCTGGAGTAAAATGAACGGTCTGCAGCTGCAGAGATCGCACACCATCCTCACACAGGTCTTACCTATGGTGGAAATAAAGGTGGTGTTGAAGGCATCATCCGAAAAACGAAAAAGGACGCAGGTCTTCCCCACTCCCGAGTCCCCGATCAGGAGCAGCTTNGGTAGCAAAATGAACCTACAAAGTCACAAAATTGCTGAGAATATACACAAATAAACGAGTACAAGTAAAACTAGAGAAATCTGAATAAGACTGGTGTGCTGTGCCAGACGACAATATCCTGGTTGTGATACTATAGTTTCACAAAACGTTACCATTAGGAGAACTGGGCAAAGTGCACAAAGGATCCTTCTGTATTATTTTTCACAACTGCATGTGAATCTACAATTGCCTTAATAAAAACATCAATTTTAAAAAGCCTGCATAAGCATTGCCATTGATATGAAAGAGACAAATCAACACTGCTCTCTGTTCTGATTTTGATACATTGTACTTCTTGGGTCTTTAGAATAATGGTTTTTTTCCCATTTTCTAATGTTTTACAACCTTGGATGCTCTGTTTCTGGGTCATGCTGGAAACTTAGTGTTCCATCACCAGTTGTTGTTTTCCTCAAAAATATGACTTTTCATCTCTGGAAAGAAGGATAAATATCAAGCAATCACTTTTGCTAAAGTATATGGTACTATCGTCAAACAAAAATTTGTTTCTCATTTGAAATTTCCCCTCAGATGAGTTTTCTTCACCAAAATTTTATTCTAACCATAATTTTAAATTCCTCTTCTTATAATCCAAATTGAAGAATTTACCCCACTAACCTCCAATATTCACCTCTTTGAAGGCAGCAAAACCTTTGAAAGACTTTTATAGTCTTAGGGTTCACACAATGTTCTCAACACTCTCTATAGCTTTTACACTCTTCCTTTATGACTGAACCATCTTCATAAGCAGTGTTCCCATGAAGATTCTCTTAGATACACACAAACTTATGTTTTTTGCTAAATAACGGTCTCTTATTTGTAAATCAACACTCAAAAAGCCCCTATTTCTCTGTTAAACTGCTACCACAGAACTAACTGGGCAATTCTCCACTGCTAATTGAAACAAACTGCCAGTATTTCTATCATCCTGTATTTTTTACAAACGAAACAGGAACATCAATCAGTATTTCCTTTTCCAATTTGTGTCTACTATTATACACCATAATGCAAAGAGCCAACTCACTGGAAAAGATCCTAAGATCTTTTGGAAAGACTGAGGGCAAGAGGAGAAGGGGGCAACAGAGGGTGAGATGACTGGATGGCATCACCAACCCAAAGGACTCGAGTGTGAGCAAACTCTGGGAGACAGTGAAGCACACGTTAGCCTAGCAGGCTGCATGGGGTCATAAAGAGTTGGACACAACTTAGTAACTGAACAACAACAACATTATTAGCTCAGGTCTCTGTATTATGCTTTGTTTGCAAAGGACAAGTACCCTGAACAGACCCCTTGATATTTGGTGCTGAGACTTGTTACTTTCCCACTTCTGTCAAAACTACTGCAACTCCACTTTTCAAATACAAATTGATGAGTAGGAGAATGACCTTATCCTTAATTTTTTCAAACAAAACAATGACACTCTAAGGATGAGAAATACAGTGACGAACAGGATTGTACCTGGATTTTAGTCAAAACTCCACTAATCAGCCATATAACCTTTTGGCTTCTCTGGTGGCTCAGATGGTAAAGAATCTGCCTGCAGTGCAGGAGACTGTGGTTCGATCTCTGAGTTGGGAAGCTCCTTTTTGGAGAATTCCATGGACAGAGGAGCCCAGTGGGTTACAGTCCATGGGGTCACAGTCAGACACGACTGGGTGACTGACACTTTCACTTTCTCACCTTATCAGTCTCAGTTTTCTGACTTGAAATTCACTGCAGAGTTCTTTCCTATATTAATATTCTAAGGGGTTCTATAGAGAGACACAAAACAAAAAGACACACCTGCCTTTAGTATCTGAAATTACAGCCAGTAATACTAAGCATGGGAAAGTACCTTAAAGGATCCGCTTGACTCAATGACCCCCAGTTAACAGTAGCTATCACATGAAACAGTGCCGGGGCTGTCTGAGATTAAATGCTCTTTTAGAGAGCTCCATCAACTGTTGAAGGGTGTTTTGGGTTTGTTTTTCTTTTTTGGTAGTAAAATATACTGAACATAAAACTGACATTTAACCACTTTTAAATTGCAGTTTAAAAACAAAAAACAAAAACACATAAAATAAAAATTTACCAACCTAACCAGTTTTAAGTGTATAGTGCAGGAGTATTAAGTGTATCCTCAAGGACATGCAACAGAATTCCAAAGCTACTTCATCTCACAAAACTAAAACTGTATCTGTTAAGCAACTCCCCATTTCCCCCTCCTCCCAGTCCCTGGGAAACTATCAACCTACCTTCTACAATTCTACTTTGTTTCTAGGAATTTGACAACTTTAAATATCTCATGTACTTGGAATCATGCAGTATTTGTCTTTTGGTACATATTAACCATTTCTAAGTATACAATTCAGTGGCACTAAATATATTCCCATTGCTGTACAAACATTACCACTATTCATCTCAGCTTTTTCATCCTTTTAAACTGAAACTCTGTACCCTTTAAGCAGTAATTCCCCATTAACTGAAATTTTGTACCCATTAGGAAATAACTTCCCATTACCCAGTCCCTGTAACCACTATTGTACTTTCTCTATGAACTGACCTATTCCAGGTACCTGTAATACTTGGCCTTTTGTTCTGGCTTTATTCACTTAGCACAATGTTTTCAAAGTTTATCCATGTTGTAAAATCTATCAGAATTTCATTTCTTTTTAAGGCTGAATAATACTCCACTGTATGTTATTCTACATTTTGTGTATCAATTCATTTGTCTATGGACATTTGAGTTGTTTCTATCCTTTGGCTATTGTGAATAATGCTGCTAAACAGACAGTAACAAGTGCTGGAGGATGTGGAGAAACGGAATCCTGGTGCTGTGCCAGTGCAGCCACTGTTGAAAACGGTATGGTGCTTTCTCAAGCCATTTATTATCACAGGACTCAATTCTCGTTACAGACCCAAACGAACCGAAAGGGGGAACAGATAACTGCATGACAAAAGTGCATTTCTTATGTCAGTCATCCTAATGGGTGTGAAGTAACATCGCATAATGGCTTTGATTTGCATTTCCCCTATTATTAAAAGATGTTGAACATTTTTTCATGTGTTCACTGGCCATTTGTGTACTTTCCTTGGGAAAATGTCTAGATAGCTTTAATCAATCCTAAAAATAAATCTTGAAATGAAAGACATTTCTTATGTACTCTGGCATTTCTGCAGCATGAGCCACTGTCTGGGTGTCACAGCAAAGTCCAGACACATTTAAATGAAAAAGGTTTTGCTCAATTTTCTAAAAAGCAGCCTCTCCATATAAAATGGGCTCAGGTCAATAAACTGATTTTTAAATTCACGTTAGTGGAACCTACTCTTCCAACATTTGGTAAAAATATGCAGAAAGACAACAAAAAGGACACATCCATTGCCTCTCCCAGCGGCAAGAGCCTTTACCAAGTTAGTTTTTTACCTAGAACCCAGAGGTAATGCTTTCATGACTTTGGCCAAATCAACCAATGAAATATGCTCATCCAAAAATCAGCAACTCTCTCTAGATCATATATTTAATGTTTAGAAAGTAGGTAAAGAAGAAATGTTAAAATGAAACTAGCTAATTCTAAAGGATCCTGGTTACACTGTACTTACCACCTGTCTGCCTGCCTTCATTATTTACCAAGCACCCATTAAATGCAGGGACTCTTCTAGGTGCTTAGCATCGTCAGCAAAAAACAAAGACAAAGCCTTCTGCCCTTGTGCCGCTTATATTCTAGTGCCCTTGAATTTCCTTTGAGATTGGTGAGTGTGGAACATACCATCATAATTTGTTTTTAAAATTCTGTCCGCAATAAATCTGACCATAAATATCACACACAACTTCTGATATAGATGTGTGGAAAAGTACATAGAAAAATTTAAATAGCCTTTGTGAGCTTTGTAAATAAGGACCATAAGCCTCTAAAAATTATTTCTTTCGAGAATCAATAACCAATAAGTAACTAAAATGACTATGTCTAAAATAATGAGAGGCTACATCATACTCACAGTTTGGCCCTTCTGAAGCCCTGCAAGGTAACCACTTCCTTTCAAACCTCAGGACGTTTAACAATCAAATGCCAACTCAAATTTCAGTATCATTCATAGAGAATGCTCTTTATTTTTTAAAAAGCAAAGCAAAACAAACAAAAATCTTAGCCAACTGATGAAATTTAAAATGCCCTAAGAGTAGTGCATATTTTAAGTATCTCTAATCATCTGCATATTCGCCAACTGGCCAGTGTATACTGTTTGGACATGCACCGTCCAAATGTGCCTAATTTGAGATGAATTATAAAGATAACATATATACACAATGGAGAAAAGTATAAAATGTCTCAACTATTTTTAAATTTTGATTATATAATAAAATGAGAAGACTTCGGATAAAATGTGCTAAAAGACAGTATTAAATACTTTTCCTTTTTAAATGTGGCTACTAAAAAATCTTACATGACTCACATTATGTTTCTTTTGGATAGCACTGATGTAAGACACCAGGAGACTTCTAAACATGTATACAGAGCTAATATATGCCACATGTTGGAGCTGCACTCAGAATTTTACATCCATATATTCTGTTCAACATGTCTTAGATATCAAAATATCACACACAAATATTTTAATATCAAAATATGAACATTCCAGAGTGTAAAATGAAATGTTTAGCAGAGCACTAACCAGTATTTGCATGACCACTGCATACAGGGCATTCAACCCATAAAGTAGCTTGCTCTGCCCCACTGCAGCACATGGGGCATGTGTTCCATATATAACTGATATGCATGCACTGTGCTCCTACAGTGCGCCTGGCACCATGCCAGGCACTTTGCTCTCATAAAATTCTCACAACTACCTTCTGTGATGGGTACTATTACTAACAATATTTAAAGAGACTGAAGTAGGAGAAAAGGTTAATTAACTTGTCAAAGTGCCATAACCAGTAACCTGTGGAACTAGAATTCCAACCCAGCAGGTGAGATCCAAAATCACCACACACACTCACTAGTAAAAGAGACAACAAGAGGGAATTCCCTAGAGCTCCATGCTTTCACTGCTGAGGGCAAGGGTTCCAACCCTGGTCTGGGAACTAAGGTCCTACAAAAACTTCATAAGAAGATTGTGTCATTATCTTACAGAACTGGGTTTTAGTTGTGAGTACAATAAACAACACTGCACCCATTACAAAAGGCCAAGAGTAGACGGGAGTTAATGCTCTGCTTCCTACTTTCCACTCTACCTTTCTCAACCACAGGTTAAAGCTGATCAACATGCATTAAATCTCTGATCTTACTACAGGTTTAGTCTACACTCCCTTTTCCAGTAAGGCCCCACCCCACCCCTCTAGTTCAATTTCTACTTGTCCTTCAGACTTCATTTCAGACGTCATCTNGTTAGTGGAACCTACTCTTCCAACATTTGGTAAAAATATGCAGAAAGACAACAAAAAGGACACATCCATTGCCTCTCCCAGCGGCAAGAGCCTTTACCAAGTTAGTTTTTTACCTAGAACCCAGAGGTAATGCTTTCATGACTTTGGCCAAATCAACCAATGAAATATGCTCATCCAAAAATCAGCAACTCTCTCTAGATCATATATTTAATGTTTAGAAAGTAGGTAAAGAAGAAATGTTAAAATGAAACTAGCTAATTCTAAAGGATCCTGGTTACACTGTACTTACCACCTGTCTGCCTGCCTTCATTATTTACCAAGCACCCATTAAATGCAGGGACTCTTCTAGGTGCTTAGCATCGTCAGCAAAAAACAAAGACAAAGCCTTCTGCCCTTGTGCCGCTTATATTCTAGTGCCCTTGAATTTCCTTTGAGATTGGTGAGTGTGGAACATACCATCATAATTTGTTTTTAAAATTCTGTCCGCAATAAATCTGACCATAAATATCACACACAACTTCTGATATAGATGTGTGGAAAAGTACATAGAAAAATTTAAATAGCCTTTGTGAGCTTTGTAAATAAGGACCATAAGCCTCTAAAAATTATTTCTTTCGAGAATCAATAACCAATAAGTAACTAAAATGACTATGTCTAAAATAATGAGAGGCTACATCATACTCACAGTTTGGCCCTTCTGAAGCCCTGCAAGGTAACCACTTCCTTTCAAACCTCAGGACGTTTAACAATCAAATGCCAACTCAAATTTCAGTATCATTCATAGAGAATGCTCTTTATTTTTTAAAAAGCAAAGCAAAACAAACAAAAATCTTAGCCAACTGATGAAATTTAAAATGCCCTAAGAGTAGTGCATATTTTAAGTATCTCTAATCATCTGCATATTCGCCAACTGGCCAGTGTATACTGTTTGGACATGCACCGTCCAAATGTGCCTAATTTGAGATGAATTATAAAGATAACATATATACACAATGGAGAAAAGTATAAAATGTCTCAACTATTTTTAAATTTTGATTATATAATAAAATGAGAAGACTTCGGATAAAATGTGCTAAAAGACAGTATTAAATACTTTTCCTTTTTAAATGTGGCTACTAAAAAATCTTACATGACTCACATTATGTTTCTTTTGGATAGCACTGATGTAAGACACCAGGAGACTTCTAAACATGTATACAGAGCTAATATATGCCACATGTTGGAGCTGCACTCAGAATTTTACATCCATATATTCTGTTCAACATGTCTTAGATATCAAAATATCACACACAAATATTTTCATATCAAAATATGAACATTCCAGAGTGTAAAATGAAATGTTTAGCAGAGCACTAACCAGTATTTGCATGACCACTGCATACAGGGCATTCAACCCATAAAGTAGCTTGCTCTGCCCCACTGCAGCACATGGGGCATGTGTTCCATATATAACTGATATGCATGCACTGTGCTCCTACAGTGCGCCTGGCACCATGCCAGGCACTTTGCTCTCATAAAATTCTCACAACTACCTTCTGTGATGGGTACTATTACTAACAATATTTAAAGAGACTGAAGTAGGAGAAAAGGTTAATTAACTTGTCAAAGTGCCATAACCAGTAACCTGTGGAACTAGAATTCCAACCCAGCAGGTGAGATCCAAAATCACCACACACACTCACTAGTAAAAGAGACAACAAGAGGGAATTCCCTAGAGCTCCATGCTTTCACTGCTGAGGGCAAGGGTTCCAACCCTGGTCTGGGAACTAAGGTCCTACAAAAACTTCATAAGAAGATTGTGTCATTATCTTACAGAACTGGGTTTTAGTTGTGAGTACAATAAACAACACTGCACCCATTACAAAAGGCCAAGAGTAGACGGGAGTTAATGCTCTGCTTCCTACTTTCCACTCTACCTTTCTCAACCACAGGTTAAAGCTGATCAACATGCATTAAATCTCTGATCTTACTACAGGTTTACTCTACACTCCCTTTTCCAGTACTCTAGTTCAATTTCTACTTGTCCTTTAGACTTCATTTCAGACGTCATCTCCATGCAAGCCTAATTTAGACCAAGCACCCCTCTCCCTGTGCCAACCGCCACTGCAGCACTGTCCATACTCTCTTGTGTTTCCTCTCTAGACTGCTCCTACCATGTTCACCACTTATCTATCCCGAAAACAGTGCCTAGCGTTAGGTGCTCAATAAATATTTGCTGAAGGATCTAACCACCTGATCCACCCAGCTACAGCTAAAAGGGGAATCTTAAAAGTAAAGTTAGTGGTAGGAAGTGCTAACCCACAGGCAGAGAACAAGTTCTAAGTCTCATGAAATTTACAACAGGTCTAGAGAACAGTATGACATGCAGCATGCAGGAAACAAGAATTACAAAGACGCCCTCCCCCAAAAACAAGTAAAATCAAAATCTAGTCAAAACAATCTAATGCCAAATTTCAGTATAATCTGTTTTATGAGACTGAATTAAGTAGCTGACACTTATCACAAGAAATCCAAATCAACGATTACAAATGCTATAAATTGAAATCAGCTTAATTTTGACACTTCCCAGAGTTCAAAGAAAACTATGCTTGCTTTTTATAATCATTTCAATATAAAATTAATTACACTTAAAATGAGTTTTATTGCACTTGCCCCAATGCTGTGTATTGGTCCCCAAGTGACAGAGACAACCTCGTGTTAAGGTATTTATCGTGTGAGGGGAAAAAAAAGGATCTCACATTCAACCCAATTTAACACAGTTCGTGTAAATGACACTTAATTTTCCCAGTAGAGTTGAAAGGGACTTTCCTAGCGCCTTCCCTTTTCTTTTCCTAAACAAGAAACTGATTTAAAAGGTCAATCTTTAGCTCTTACTTTCATACTAAATAATTCTGAAACATGAGGTGAAAAGTACATTAGAAGTTCCAAGGCTATGATTTGCAAGACACTGCCCTATAAGATGCTAGAGTAAAAGAGGAGGGGAAAACTTGCATTTTTTTCAGGTTCGAGGACAGAAACTGACCATCTCCATCAGATTACTGCTTCTGCTGATGTCTCGAAAAGCACTGTGTGCAAACATGCCAGAGTCCCAGCCCAAGCTCTAAGAGAATCCGATTGTTTGACACATCAATGGATTAGTCAACGCGGGGCAACTCACTTTTCCCTTCTAATTTGCTTTAATTATTCCTTACACAAACCCTCAAGTTTACTCTAAGTTACGACCATATGGAATCTCTTTGTCCTGAAGTATAAATTCAGGTCTTTACCAAATGACCCCTACTGCTTCAACCCCAACCATCAAAATAATCCCTTACAAGTATCGTACATCTAGTAACGCCACACAAACATGGAAAAAGCCAACCCTGACGCTTAAAGAAACAGGATTCTGGAACGCTGTTAATGCTGCATATTTTTTAACAGCAGGCACTGAGCAGAGTGGGAGACTTGAGAGCAAAAGACCGGATGGAAAGCAAGGGAAGACCCCGCCCCAGAAAGCTCAATACCGATTCAAACAGTAACTTGGGTCTGTCGCTTGGAATCGGGATCACTGAAACAAAGGCGTATATTACGGGAAGCAAGATGTCTGGAGTAAAATGAACGGTCTGCAGCTGCAGAGATCGCACACCATCCTCACACAGGTCTTACCTATGGTGGAAATAAAGGTGGTGTTGAAGGCATCATCCGAAAAACGAAAAAGGACGCAGGTCTTCCCCACTCCCGAGTCCCCGATCAGGAGCAGCTTGAAAAGCAGGTCGTACGTCTTCTTCGCCATTGGGAGGAGCGGCTCAGGCTCTCGCCGCCGGCGGCCCCAAGGGATCGGTCCCTCTCACTACGGCCAACTCCTCCTCGCTCGGGCTTTCTCAGGCCGGAGGACCGGGGGGAAGCGTGGGAAAAAGGACGGTTCGAGAGGGCGCGGGTGACCTAGGAACTGCCTCGTCGAGGAAGCCCCGACGGTGGCGGCGTCTGGTGCCTCCGAGGGCGGCGACCGCTGCTCCGCAGCCTCTCCCAGCCGCTCCGCCCGGTTCCGGGGAGTCGGTCGGGACAAAATGGCCTCCCCTCCCCCCTCAGGGTTGCTCGGCCAGGACGCTCCGACGGGCGAGCGAGCAGGCTCGGCCGTCAAGGGAGCGCGGTAGGCGTGAGGACAGCCTCTCTTTCCCGAGCAGCAGCTCAGCGCTAGGACGCAGCGAAGTCAGCGAAGGAGAACCCGGAGCTGACGAGCTCAGCTACATAGCCACAGGAAACCGAGCCGCCCCGGCCAGAGCCACCTTTTCCCCGTGCCCTCTCACGCCGGCGTGCGCGCTGCCTGAGACGCACGCAAGGACGTACGCCCGCCCTCCCCTCGCGCCCTCGTCCTGCGGTCCGCCCCTGCGCACGCGCGCCAGGGGGAGTGCGGGGCCGCTCGCGGCGGAGAGTGGAGCTCGCTCTGGGTCTCCCAACCTCAGTCTAAGGCCCGGCGGATTTGAGAGAGGGGTGGGGCGAGAGAGGGCGAGGCCGCGGGCGCGCTCCCTGCGGCCGCCTGATAGGGTGCGGCGGCCTGACGAGCACGCCCCCCAGGGGAGGTGCTGTTTAGGGTCTGCGCAGGCGCGGCATGCCGGCGTTACCCCGCCCCCCTCTCCGCTCTGACACCCCGGATTTTCTTCTTCCGGTTGCTCTCCGACTTCGCTGAGGATGTTTCGGGTCGCGTTTGACGAGCGTATAGAGCTGAGGGTCTTGGCGCAGCCACGGCCTTGGGTGGCCGTGTGTTTCCTGTGCAGCTGTAGCTTGTAAATGCGAGGAAAAGTAGTACCCTGGGTCATTTAATAGCCTCTTCGCTAAATGAGTTTCATCCTGGAGTGTCCTCCCCCTTGTTGGGGGAAACTTAACAGCTTCAACCTGGTTTGATTAAGGAACAAGAATTGGCATTCAAGAGAGCGGGAGTTTGAAATGGGAAAAATCTGGCCACGCTGCTCAGGTTGGGATGATGTAATCTGAGTTCCAGGGAGGGGAGAAAGAATACCGAGGAACACCTGGGCGCTGGGGAAACCTCCCCGCCAAATGGCAGCGCCGGTGTGTTCTCAACACGGAGAACCCGCTCCAGAACTGATCTGCCTTTTCGGAACTGGGAGAATCCAGGAGCACTATACAGAGGAAGCCGGGCCCTCCCCCCTGCCGCCAAAATCGAATCCCCAGTGTCCCAAATTGGGGAATAGTGAAGCAAACCCCAGCTCCGCTGCTTCTTACTTGCACTTTCTTTTCATACTTCCCATCAGTCAGTTTATACCTTCCCTTTCTTCTTCCTTTCTGTAGTTTAAATATTTATACTCCTGCCCTACCATTCTCAGTATGCTTCATGGCACCAAAGCACACCTAGGGTGTGATGGCAGAGTAGTTGAACCTGGTAGGCTGGTTCAACCTGACACAGGAGTAGACGCCAGGACATCCGGAAAACAAGAAACGGCTTGGCAGAGAGCTAGAAACTGTATTACACCCCAGTACCAGCACCAAACTGTCTATGTATTTGAATCAGTTCAGTTCACTGCACATTTACATATTAAATATGTAATTAAAATTAGTCTTTCAAGCAGTTAGTGTAATCGTATTTCAGTCTCATTCTTTGAAGGATTGTCTTACATTCTTCCTGTACAACTACCCCTAAGGCTTCATTTCTGAAAATGCCTGTCTTCTCTAATCTCACTTTCTAGTTTGTTTCTGTGATTGCTCTTGTCTCTTAAACCTTTTTCCTCTGTGACTCATTCTTTCTCCCATTGGGAATGCCTTATTCAGATAATACCAAAAATTCTAAAATAGTCTAGGCATGCAAATCACAAAATGAGCTATGATGAGTACTTCACAGTTTTGTCACCAATTCCAAGTCATAACATTCAGGAAAATCTCCACTGTTAGTCTTCCTTTCAAAATAAGTTTAACTAAAGCCCCAATGCTGTAAAGCACTTTAGAAATGCTATTATTTTTAAGTGTAGAAAGACTTATTCCACTACATAAATGTTAGGGATCAGTTCAGTTCAGTCACTCAGTCGTGTCCGACTCTTTGTGACCCCATGAACTGCAGCATGCCAGGCCTCCTTGTCCATTACCAACTCCCAGAGTCCACCCAATCCCACGTCCATTGAGTCGGTGATGCCATCCAACCATCTCAACCTCTGTTGTCTCCTTTTCCTCCTGCCCTCAATCTTTCCCAGCATCAGAGTCTTTTCAAATGAGTCAGCTCTTCACATCAGGTGGCCAAGGTATTGAAGTTTCAGCTTTAACATCAGTCATTCCAATGAACACCCAGGACTGATCTTTAAGATGGACTGGTTGGATCTCTTTGCAGTCCAAGGGACTCTCAAAAGTCTTCTCCAACACCACAGTTCAAAAGCATCAATTCTTCGGCGCTCAGCTTTCTTTATAATGTTAGGGATAGTGGGCAGCTAAAAATGAAAGTTCTTCAAGAGATGGGAATACCAGACTACCTGACCTGCCTCCTGAGAAATCTGTATGCAGGTCAAGAAGCAATGGTTAGAAGTGGACACGGAACAACAGACTGGTTCCAAACAGGGAAAGGAGTACGTCAAGGCTGTATATTGTCACCCTGCTTATTTAACTTGTATGCAGAGTACATCATGAGAAATGCTGGGCTGGAGGCAGCACAAGCTGGAATCAAGATTGCCAGGAGAAATATCAATAACCTCAGATACGCAGATGGCACCACCCTTATGGCAGAAAGCATAGAAGAACTAAGGAGCCTCTTGATGAAAGTGAAAAAGTTGGCTTAAAAATCAACATTCAGAAAACTAAGATCATGGCATCCGGTCCCATCACTTCACAGCAAATAGATGGGGAATCAATGTAAGACTTTATTTGGGGGGGGGCTCCAAAATCACTGCAGATGGTGACTGCAGCCATGAAATCAAAAGATGCTTACTCCTTGGAAGAAAAGTTACGACCCACCTAGACAGCATATTAAAAAGCAGAGACATTACTTTGCCAACAAAGGTCCGTCTAGTTTAAGCTATGTCTTTTGCAGGAGTCATGTATGGATGTGAGAGTTGGACTATAAAGAAAGCTGAGCGCCAAAGAATTGATACTTTTGTAGGGTGGTGTTAGAGAAGACTCTTGAGAGTTCCTTGGACTGCAAGGAGATCCAACCAGTCCATCTTAAAGGAAATCAGTCCTGAATGTTCTTTGGATGGACTGATGCAGAAGCTGAAACTCAAATACTTTGAAAGCCTGATGTGAAGAACTGACTCATTGGAAAAGACTCTGATTCTGGGAAAGATTGAAGGCGTGAGCAGAGGGAGATGACAGAGGTTGAGATGGTTGGATGGCATCACTGACTCTATGGACATGAGTTTGAGTTAGCTCTGGAAGTTGGTGTTGCACAGGGAGGCCTGGTGTGCTGCAGTCCATAGGGTCACAAAGAGTCGAACGGGACTGAGCGACTGAACTGAACTGAACTGAGCTGAACTGAAAAGTGAAAAATAATGTAAAAAATGTAAAAAGTTTTCACAAAAATTTATTCTTTATCCCAGTCATTTCCAACAGTTTTATCGGTTAGAACCTTTTTTCCATGGACCCAATATTCTGGAGCTTTAGGTATTAATTATACTCAAAAAATTTTACTTATGTACTTACTTGGTTGTGCCAAGTCTTAGTTGCAGCATGCAGGATCTAGTTTCCTAACCAGGCATCCCTGAATTGAGAGCGCAGTCTTAATCACTGGACCACTAGGGAAGTCTCAACAAATTTTATTTACTATTGAATCAAGATCCTAGAAGTTTAGAGCTGTTATATCTTTTAAGTCATAGTTCAACTCGCGCACATAATTTTCACATGAGTCTAAGGTTCAGGTTAGGGAGTGACGAGAGGTCACACTGACAGTGGCAGAGCCAGCACTGTATGCTAAAGGGAAAAAGAAAGAAAACTTCTACAGACATCATATTGCATGAAGGCAAGAATTGTGAGGCTCAACCAGTAATGTTAGGCTTCTCTAAAATTAAAAGTTTTGCTGGAGTGAAGCCTAAGCCTCAAACCCTACTTACCACTGAAGACCACTGGAATGATCAGGCATGATCTCTGATTCTGGCAGGGATGGAGTGTGGGGAGAATAAAATGAGAATCTATGTAAGCCTAAAAGGTAAATGTAGAGTTGTGAAGTAATGTTGATAATAGTTGAAACAGTGAAAGAAATTACCGATTTAGTACTAGCTTGGGTTTTATACCTTTTAAAAAAAAATTGATCTGTATAGAATCTAGTCCAAATAATTTGAAAAACCAAGAAAGAAAATAGGTGTATTTATATGTTCATAACAGTAACTATTAGGCTTCCCTGGTATCTCAGTGGTAAAGAATCCTCCTCCCAATGTAGGATATGTGGGTTCAATCCCTGGGTTGGGAAGATGCACTGGAGAAAGATATAGTAACCCATTCCAGTATTCTTGCCTAGAAACTCCCATGGACATAGAAGCCTGTCAGGCTGCAGTCCATGGGGTTGCAAAAGAGTTGGACACAACTTAATGACTAAACAACAAACCAGTAATTATTAGGTATTATTTCTATATTTTTCTAGAAAGTGCATAGCTAGCCAGCACATGGTTCCACTCCTCAGCTTCAACTTTCAGGCCCTGCCTCAATAGCATGTAAGAAATCCCTCCCTGAAAAGATATTGACTCAGGAGCATCTTTATCATTCTTCCCACTTATATTTTCCAGTCTCTCTCCTTGATTTCTTCCTCTTTAATCCTTCTATCCCTTGCTTGCTCTGAAGAATGAAGTCTTGTGCCTTTCCTCATGGTCTGGTGGCTAAGAATCCACCTTTCCCTGCAGGGAACGCAGGCTCGAACCCTGGCTGGGAAACTAAGATCCCAGAGCTGCAGAGGGACTATGCCTGAGT
>SJYW01014126.1:0-40324 GCA_006410735.1 Raphicerus campestris
ATCTAGAAGAGAATTCATCCCCTAAAGGTCAATCTGATGAAATTCTGAGGCCATGCAATTCTAAAGCTAGCCCCAAGGGCAGCCCTAGGGCAAGTGTTAAGACAAATTTTAAAACAAAATCAAAAGTTACTTCTTTGTCTAAATTTGGAACAAAGCCACAGCTGGGACCTAGTGGAGCTAAAGCCCAAAGCAAAACCAAGTTAGGTCCTAGAGAAAAGACCCTAAAAGGTAGCTGGTCCAAGACTTCTGTTGGGCTCCCACACCTACTGTCAATAGGGGAAGCCAAAAATCCCTCCCTGAGAGCAAAACTCCCCACTGAGGAGCTAAAAATGTATGCCAGGGATGTACTATGTAATATTCTGCAAACAATTGTGAATGAATTTGAAGAGGTGAGGCAAAATAGAGCAGTGGCAAATGTAAACACTTTACTTTCTGATCAAATTGAGAGNTGAGGAGCTAAAAATGTATGCCAGGGATGTACTATGTAATATTCTGCAAACAATTGTGAATGAATTTGAAGAGGTGAGGCAAAATAGAGCAGTGGCAAATGTAAACACTTTACTTTCTGATCAAATTGAGAGAGCAAGTGGAATAGTGAGTGCAGTTTTGCAAGGACTGCATGCTATGAAGAATAATTTGGCCAATCCAACAAAAGGCTCACATTCAGATGATCTCAAACTCCCACGGGGGTATTTTAGTACAACCTCTGCTGCAAATCTAGAAGCCAATTTCTCTTTGGAGACTGTTTCTTCACAATTAGACAAACTCTTTCCCAAAGAAGATATTTTTAAACAAATGTTTGACAAGTGGCAAACAGAATCAAGCAATATGGATAACGAAAAATATAAGCTACTGATGATAGCCGAGGCTGTTTTGAATAAGATTTCAACAAAAGCAAAAGAATTAGAACAATCTGTTTCACTTTTAAGTTTGTCACTTCTTGAACCATGTGAAAGCAGTCACCATCATTTTAAAAGAGCTGCTTCTAGAGTTGAGGATTCTCAAGCACAAATTAATATATTTGGCCAGGAAATCATTAAAAAACTATTTGAAAAATTAGAGTTGTGCTTCTTGACTCAGATGTTCACAATGGATAGTAAAGAAATACTACAAAGCAAGGAGAAAACTGCTGCTAGAAGAAAATGTGATTCTTCACGAACAAACAGTCTCAATGATGTACCGATTTATAACACAAAGTTGAAAGACAAAACACTGGGGATCGCTGGCCACAAAATCACTCAGATCTTGGAAGAGGTTCTGAACACCTTAGAGTCATTTGCAGACCTACAGTTTAAACATGTCTCTACATATGCTTTTTCTGAAATTGTGAGAACACCTAGTGAAAATTTTATTGCTGTGCAACAGAAACCAGCAATGAAAACAATATTTCCCAAGTTACAAACACTGACTACGTTTCCTGATGAATCTAAATCAAGTAGTATGATTTCCCAGGAAAACATAAACAATGCCCTTCAACAGCTTTACTTTTTCCATTCAGAATTGCTTACTTATGCTGTTAATACTGTCACTGACATGCTTAGTATAATTAAGAACAAACTAGACAAAGAAAAATGCCACAAGGAACCATCTTCAACTAGCATATTTGAAGAAAACATTGTAGCAAGTCAGATCGTTAGCACACTGATAGACCAGTGCACTTATTTCTATGAGTTAATGATCAAAAGCCAGCCAAAGGAAAATCTGCTCCAAGGAGCTAAAAATGCCTGCACTGTTAATTGCTCCCGATTTATAACTAGACTAGAAATGTCCACTTCAAAGTCAAAGGGAATTAGCTGCTGGGATGATCCTCCACAAATCTCCAGCTTGTTGTCTTATTCAGAGGAAGATATGAAAATAAAGGACAAGACTTCCTTAGATGTACCTTCATATGTCAGATACTCTACAGGAGATTCAACTAACACCAGAGAGCCAATGGAAGGGCTTGAATCAGAATCATCTTCTAGAAGTGAAGCCCAAGCCTTCAGCCATTCTGATCAAGCTGTGAAAGGAGACTACTCTCTCCCAGAAGGCACTGTCTTACTAATTTCATCTCAGAAATCCAGTGACTCTGCACAGGCAGCACTAGAGCATCCCATGTCTTTCAGAGAAACGGAAGAGGGTGAAAATCAAAGAGGGCTTCACTATGAGCCCCTAAGACCAGTTGTTAACCCAGCTGAAATACAGACTACCATTTCTCCACTCAAAATATGTTTAGCTGCAGAAGATATTGTCAATACCATGCTGACAAGTTTTGGCCTTTCAAATCAAACATCACACACCACTGAAAATATGGAAACCATGAAGCCATTTTATATATCAAAGGAAATGCTTCATTGCCTAACACCTGAACAACTAAAGAATGAGAAAAGCCTGCTTAAAATATGGGAAAAAAGAAACAGCTATGGAACTGAAGAAGAAAACAAAGGCCTTGTGGCAAGTGGAGAAGATTCCATTTTACTGGAAAAGTGGAAAAATAAGTACCCGAAGTTAGAGAAAACTCTTGAAGAGCCTGGAGTCATTGCTTTTGCTGATTGGGAACTGGGACCATGTGAAGTCCACCTAGTAGCAAGATACGTTACTACATCAGTGGTCACACATTTCAACAACTTTGAAACGAGAGGTGAGTTAGGGACGACTTATAATAAAGAGATAGCATGGTTTTAGGTGCAAAAAAGTCAATGACAGCGTTAAGAGTGTTGTTTTTAGCCCTCGCATACAAGAAGCTATATTTAACCACTTCTCTGAAAATAGCCTTAGATTTGGGGTGGCTGTTTATCTACCTGTGTAGCTGTGTGTTTTTCAACTGGGCAAGATGCTAAAAGAAAAAATGTTACCCATTTCCATAATTTTTATATGGAGGGGTGTTTTTCAGTTTTCCCTATCTACAGATGAGATTAAATAGGCATAATTTAAAGTGGGATATTTTGGTTGGGCATGAGGTATGGCTATGAAATGATGTCTTGCTTGAGACATAAACTGCTTTAAGGGCAGTTCCCAAACAGAAGTTCCAAGAGGATTTTTTTTTTTTAAGTTCTTTATAAAAAACAGCTTCTTACATTATAGTCAGACCTCATGCATAGCTGGCCTTCCCTTGTGGCTCAACTGGTAAAGAATCCACCTGCAATGAGGGAGACCTGGGTTCGACCCCTGGGTTGGGACAATCCCCTGGAGATGGGAATGGCTACCTAGTCCATAATTCTGGCTTGGAGAATTCCATGGACTATAGAGTCCGTGGGGTCGCAAAGAGTCGGACATGACTGAGTGACTCACTTTCTTGCATAGTTGACTGTAATTGACTGTAATTATCCAACTTCTTTTTGAGGTATACAGTTAGTCTTTGAAGTTATTGATGATAGTTTATAAGGACAGTGGCACTAAACTTCTGGTTCTGTTCATGTTCCAGTGTTCTGACCTAAAGTCTTTTTAGGTATAATTCTCTAAACCCANGTCATGTCCAACTTCTTTTTGAGGTATACAGTTAGTCTTTGAAGTTATTGATGATAGTTTATAAGGACAGTGGCACTAAACTTCTGGTTCTGTTCATGTTCCAGTGTTCTGACCTAAAGTCTTTTTAGGTATAATTCTCTAAACCCATGCTTACAAGTATGATATCTGTACTCCCTTTCTATGAATGTTCCTATGCATATATTGAGTTGAAACCATATGAAATAGCTGTTTTTATATGTCAACACATTCAAACAACAGTTTCATCCTGTTCAATTTATTATATACTGTTTAGTCCCAAATGGGATAGTTGGCTAAATAGCCAAGAATGTTTTTAAGAATTATATGAGATCTCTAAATATCACTGGAATCACTCTAGGGCCTTGTAACAGTAAAAGCTAGAAATCATTTTTCTGCCCCAGAATTTCCAGCTTCTTAAAGCAACATAGCTAGCCAAGCAAGAAACCAGCAATTAGAGATTTGAATTTTAAATGGGCTTCCCAGCAGAAGTAAAGATTTCACAGGTGGGAAATAGACATTTGAAGAAAACTCAGTTCCTTTCTTGACTAGGTTTTACTATTTCTTGAGTAAGGTATACCCAAAGTGAAATTCATAAAATATTGCCAGTATTTTGAATGGTCAACATTGTTCCTTAATGCATGTTAAAAATATACCCGGGGAGGGAGGAGGGTTCAAGATGGGGAACATGTGTATACCTGTGGCAGATTCATGTTGATGTATGGCAAAACCAATACAATATTGTAAAGTAATTAACCTCCAATTAAAATAAAATTTAGATTAAAAAAATAAAAGAAAAAAAAATTTTTAATACCAATGTTTTTTGTTTCAAGGTCCTGTTGATGAAAAAGTATCAATTAGCTCCACACTACTAAGCAAAAAATATGAATCAAAACAGCCTCTAAGAAGCATAAACACTGATTCTTCTCTTAATCAATTTTGTGAACATCTCACTGAACAGGTTATTTCCTATATAATTTCAAGCATTTCTGATTGTACCAAAGATGGTGAAAGAAAACAGAAATCACTAGGAAATGAAGACACAACTTGTAGCGAGGTTATTTTAGTTCATTCCCAACTGTTTGAGCATCAGTCAATTTCTATCAGAGGACTTGCTTTAAGCATTTCTGAGGTCATTATTCAAATCCTTTTAAATAGTGACATTTTAAAGGAAGATGTTACAAAAGTGGTTTCTGTGAAAGCAAAATATATTTATTGCCCCAAAGCACCTGTGGCTGACTTCAGTGATCTCTTTCAGGATCTCTTAATAGGAGTGATCCATGTTCTGTCCAGAGAAATAGGAATAAATCATCACCTTGACAGCAAAGGAAAAAACAAATCACTCTCCACACCTAAAAGCCATAGTTTGCTGAATTGCAACAAAGTGAAAACTATGAAAAGACAGATACATGCCAAAGGTTGGAAATCAGCTCCAACTCACCAACCTAATCAACTAATACAGAAAGGTAAACTAAATTCTCTGGCATGTAAATTAAACACTCTGGTTGGTAGCCTAAGGTCTCCTGAATCCAAAGAAGTAGTCAACAAAATTTTCAATATTGTTTTTGATTTGTTTTTGCCAGATGAATGCCCAAATTGGGATACAGATTCTGGTAAAACAGCAAGAAAAATGTTCCTATCTTCAAATAACCCACAAAGCCATAGAATTCCTAGAAATAACCTAGGGCTCTCCCCTAAATCAGCTTTTCTTCTGAATGTTGTGTGTGAGAAACTTACTAGAATGCTTTTGGAAGAATGTACAACCAACAACTTTCTTATGAATAGTCCTCTTTCTGACGAAATATCAACAGAACGTCAGCAAAGTATAGATGATTATTCCAGTTTAACAATGGACTGTGGCTTACCATTTGAGGAATATGACATGTCAAACCTTTTTGAAAATCTGGCAGAAATAGATCAAGAGTCTATGCTTAATATTATTTCCCATAGTTTGGTAAAATCCTTAATGGAAAAATTGTCATGCGGTATACAGCAACCTCCCAGAAGTCCACCAGTTACAGACAAACATTTAACATACAGGACAAGCGAGAGACCTCCCAGTTTCCCCAAAGCAAAAAGCCCAGAATTAAAAGAATCAAAACAGAGTAAAAACTCTGTGCGATTCATGAGTTATGATAGCAAACCTCTGACAGGACCATCAAATAATCTTAGGGTGATTCATTCCAAGATGCAAACCCCATTCAGTAAGCAATTTTCAGGAAAACTCCCTTCTCTACCTCCTCTTCGAAGACCAGATAAAAAGGCAACAGCTTTTCTTAACATACAATATCCAGGAGGCATGAACACGGGTGTGTACTCTGCCACATTTCTGGAGGAAGTAATTGTGGACATTTTTGTTAATCTCACCACCTCATTGCAAGGCAAAAATGTGAATATCACTGAAGCCCAGCTTAATGAGGTGAATATATTAGATATCAACTGCGTGGTGAATGAGTTTAATACCGCTCAAGTCACTGTTTTACGGGACATTGAAGAAAAGATGTGTTTTCCACCAGTCTATAAAGAAACTGTTAGTAAGATTGTTGACTCTGTTTATAATGATGTATCATGGGACTACACATTGCAAGTTACCTGTGGTGATCATCTGGCATATGCTGCCATGTCAATAGCAGAACAAATAACTAGTGGCATATTGAAAGAGAGTATAGACTACCAGCTCCCATTGTGCTTTATAAAAAAGCTCATGCCTAATTCATATTACCCTCTCAAAGCTGAAAATATACTACTGAAACTTCAAAACAACCTAAGTGAACTCAATTACCGAAGTCAACATTCAACAGGCTATATCACTATGCTCTCATACTCATTTTTAGAAGATGTCATTAGAAAACTATTATCTCAGCTCATTCCTCCACCCAGTGAGGCTTCATGCTTAGGAAGTAAATACTTAAAGACTTCAGATTTTAATGAGATGTCCACCTGTATAATAAATAAAGTTTTGTTAGCCATTTCAAAGCATAAGATTTGGCTCACTAAATATGATTGTCAATGTGTATATACAGAACAAAACCTTCAAAATATGGTGGAGTCTATTTATAATAATATTTTGCAGATGTCTGACTCACTTGGGTCAATACAGAAAAGTATAGAAAGCCAAAGCCCAATTATGGTTGACCAAATGGCCAGTCTTATTATTCAAGAGATTATTGAAAATCATCTTCAACCCTTTTTGTGTGAAGAGGGCTTACCTCATTCAATGTCTCCATTGGATGAAATATCAAATGTGGTTAAAGAGGTTCTCAGTAAAGTCACAGGGTCACAAAGACCCCAGAAGTCATCATCACTAGGTATAAGGTTTTATCCTAATGCATTTGTAGAAGAAATTGTTGCCAGACTATTATCAAAGGTCTTCAATCCAAAATATAACATGGAGAGTAATTTGGATAAAATGACCCCCCAAATAGTAAACTTAATAAACAACCATTTTAACAAGGCTAAAATCTTTATTCTTCGTGATGACCAAGAGCAGCCATTCCCCACTGTAGGTACAGACAGCATGGATGAACTTGTCAATTCAGTTTATAAGAATGTTCTGAAACAGCATGGGCTGGCTGTTGATAGTAAAGAAATCAAAGACAGTGATATTTTTGCAGAAAATATCACCAATTTAATTGTAGCAGCTATATCTGATTATCTTCTTCATCCGCTGTTTTCTGGAGATTTGTCAGCTTCTTCCTACACTATTTTGACAGCAGAGAACATAATTCAGAACATCTTTAGAGGCATCACTAAACCTACCCAGCCAAGCCAGCATTTATCTCCATATAACACTTTGCTGCCATACACATTTTTAGAAGAAATAATCAGAGAACTATTATCTAGAATCTTTCCTTCTGCATCTAACTTGGATCCGTACAGCAAAACTCCAAAAGATAGATCAGAAATCAATCACAGTGAAATCTCCTCAAAGTTAATCAGTGATATTAGGGTGAAAATTTGTCAACATGAGATTCGATTTTCAAAAGATGAAGATGAAACTGAATCTGTTTATTCAGAGGATGATGTTCAGCGTCTCGTTGATTCCACACTCAGAAATATCAGGCAAAACTCTGGGTCTCAAGAAGCAGTTGAGCACTACGTCACAAGCAGTGACAATGTTTTTATTGATAGAATAGCAAGTTTTATCATTAAAAATATTTGCCAACAACATCTTCATCCATTTTTGTATGGAAAGTTACCATTTACTTCATCATATAGATTCTTTGATAGTACAAGAGGAAGACATTCTTTTTTTGCCAGTGTTTACTCCTCAGCCTTTTTGGAAGATGTGATCTCTGGAGTTATAAGCAAAATATTCCACAGAGCATTAGGTATTGTACAAACAAAATCACTAAGAGATTCAGAAAAAGAATTGTTGGAAACAGCTGAAAATTTCATATATTTGATAACGGAAGAATTCTCAAAAGTTCAAGTTAGTACCCTAGAAAATGCTGAGCAACAATTGTGTTTGCCACCAGTAGATAGAGACATAGTGATAAAAATTATCAATACAGCATATAGCAAGGTTTTACAAGAATATGAACTGAAACCTAATAAGGACTTTTTCAGTGACACCAAGACACTGGCTGAGAGGCTTACTAAAATTATCCTGGCTGAAGTTTTTGATTTCCAAATTCCTCCATATTTCATAGCAAAGCTGCCTTTCAAATCATATTCAAAACTCAATGCTGATGTTTTGATAAAGAGAGTTCATTATGCAATCAATACATCAAGACTTCGAAGACAGACTTGTACAACATATACCACCATATTGTCACATACACATTTGGAAAAAATAGTAACTCAGGTTTTATCTCAGATAAGTCTATTGAACTGCAGTGCAGAAGACCCATACTTTTTGCAGTCAGACTTCAACAACACAGTTGTGAGACTGATTGATGAAATCATGTCAATAATTTCTAAACATGCAATATGCATCATCAAAGATAGAAGTGAAAAACAAAATGTAATTTCAGAAAACAGTATCCAGGCTATGGTCGATGCCATATATACTGACATTTCTCATTCGAAGCTATACCAGTCTGTTTTGAAAGATAAAAAAGGCATAAGTAACATACCTGTAACAAAAATAGCAAGTTATATAATAAGGGAAATATTTAACCATCATCTTGAGTCATTTTTACCTGGAGATAAAACTCTTCCTTGTACAATGGAGCAAATTTATCAGCAGGGAGCAATAGATCCTAAACAAAGAGAATTATCCTTCATTGTGAATTCAGCTGTCTTTTTGGAGGAAGTAATTTCTGAGCTTTTATGCAAAATTCTTTGTATATTCTCATATGTCTTATCTACTGAAAATCCATGTAAAGCAAAAGCCAATGTTACAGATATTGTTACAAGATTAGTAAAATCAATTGTGCTGGAATTCACCACTTCACAAATTTTAGTTGCAGATCACTTGCATGAAAATCTCTATTTTTCAGAAGTATACAAAGAAATGGTTAAAAAAACTGTTAATATTATTTATGAAAAAATATTAGATGATTATCAATCTCTGTTTCATATTTATAGAGCTATACAAAATGATGCTGTTAGTTTTGGGGAAAAAATATATCATCTTCTGTTAGAAGAAATTTATGATTATCAGGTGGAGTCATTAGTTTTAGGAAAATTAGAAACTTCTTCCTATTCCTCCCTCCAAGAGGAGAATATCATCAGAAATGTACTCAACACCATCAACAATGATAGCCATGACTTGCCATCATGCATTACTGTATTGCCTTGTTCCCTTTTAGAAAATATGATTTATAAGCTTCTGGCACATATGTTTCCTTCACGTGAGACTGAAATAGAACCAAACGAGGAAGAGGTGCCACCAGATTATGAGTTTGTGAATGCAGCTTCAAAACTAACTGATGATATTATAGCAGAAATTTCTGAACATGAGATTAGACTTGCCGAGGCAGAGGAACATGTGGAAACTTTGCAATTAGGGGTGATTGATGACTTTGTTGACTCTATATGTAACAATATTATTAAAAAAATTAAGTTTGAAGATGAAGTACAGAAAGATGCATACAAAGGAGGAGGCTCATTCCTTGGGAGAATAGCTGGTTTCATTATGAAGGAAATTGTGGACCACCATCTGCAACCATTTCTGTGTGATGAAAAATCATTTCCCAGTGACTTACCCAGAAGTGATGATGTCATTGAACTCTTGCATCCCATTAAAGAAAAAATACAGTCCTTCCCCCAGACTTCTGTATACTCTGCTACGTTTTTGGAAGATGTTGTCATTGACCTTGTTCACAAATTTTATCCTCTACCAAGAATTGCTGAAAATCCTAAGGACAAAGAGATATCGGAAAGAAGTATCATGGGCCTGGCTATTAAATTTGCAAATATTCTGATAGGGGAATTCAGGAAAAGCGAAATTAAAGTTCTAACAAATGCTGAAAAAATGTTTTCATTTCCACCAGTAGATAAAGAAACAGTTAATAAAGTATGTGATTCTGTGTATGATGAGGTGACAGAAATATATGGATCTAAAAATGTTCAGAAACATGATAGAAGTAACATTGTTATAGAGATGGTTGCTGCTTTAACCAAGAAGGCAATCTCTGCTTTCAAGATTCAGCCACTTTTTTCAGGGGGTTGGTCTTCCACCTTGTTTTCATTTCTAGATGTAGATAGCATCATGCAAAGAATTCAACACCTACCATATAAAACCTTTACAAAGATAAACAGAAGCTTGAAGGAGAACCCAGTTTCTTCACTAGAACAATTATCTACACTTATTCCCCTAACTTCAGACTTGAAAAACAAAAGGGACACTTTGGAAATAGATGGCAGAACAGTTAATGGAAAAGAGAACTTCAAAAAGAAGACATCAATGAAAACAGGCAGCATCCAGCAGCCAATATGTATTAATATAAGTAGTATTATGAAGAGCAAAGTAACTACCATAGCATTAGAGTCAGTTGGAGGTATGGCAAAGAAAAAGAAAGGGGATGAAAAGAAAAAGGAAATGTCAATTGGAAAAGATGAGAACATATCAAAACTTACTTCAACTACAACCAATGTGAAAAGTAAAGATACTCTGGGCCTGGATTTGGGTATAGCATTTACAAAGAATGAAATCAAGAAGAAAGACCTCATGTCTAGAAAAGATGAGAAAGGGCGAGGTGATGAGCTGTATCAACATCTTTCACCAGCTATGGATGATATAAAAAACAAAGTTGTCCTGGAACCAGGTTTTGAAATATGTGGTAAAAAGAGTGACAAGAAAAAAGGAGGTTCATTAGGAAAGGGGGATATACCTCTTGAATTACCATCTCTGACATCCAAGGTGAGAAATACAGAGATCCAAGAAAAGAGGAGGGATTCTCCAGCTTACCCAGCTACAAACAACGAACAGATCTTACATTCTAAACATGCCCAAAATGTCCCTGTAAGCATTTACAGAAATGTTTTAGAAACATCTCTCCAAGGACCAGTGGATGATTTAAATTACCCAAGTCTCCTAGGTGAAAATGCAGCATATGTAACTCAAGCTTGTGGCAAGGATTTTGCCCAGCATGCTTCAGTGAATTCAGCTAAACAAAATGCTCCTCCAAAAGAGGAAGAGAGTGAGATCCAAAGGCAACCTCGTAAATGGGACCATCCTCAGAACCTACTAGAAGATAAACCCAAGATTTTCCCTGCTAACTTTTTAGAAGATGTCATTTCTGAAATCGTTAACAAATTGATTTTTTCTTCCTCACTGGATACATATGATGCATGTCAAAATGTAACCAATGATGTAAATCCAGCTGAGCTCTATGGCATGGCTATGAAACTGATTGATTCCCTGTTAAAGGAGTTTTCGGATGCTCAAATTAAAGTATTAAACCCAGGTCAAGGAATTAAGTTCCTTCCATCTGAGGATAACATTTCAGCAGTTCATAAAGCACCTCTCAGGCAAAAAGAACTGCCTATGGTTAAAAGACCTTCCAAGAAAAAGATAATTATGGATAATATACCACCCATACATAACATGGCACCTGCAACTAAAATACCTTCTTCAGATCAGACACTTTTTATGGCTCAAATACCATCAATTGATAAAATGTTGGTCAATAAGATTGTTCACTCCTCTATATGCAATATCTTACAGGATTATAGATCTCAAGACTCCATCTGCAAGGATATAAATTTTAATGTTGAAAAATTAGCAAAAAGGCTAGCTAATGCAGTAATAGAAGAAATTCTTCAGTATCAGCTAAACTTGCTATTTTATGATGAAGTTTCAGATTCAGAATGCTTGCCTCTAGAATCTAAGACGGTTATGAAAAAGGTTCATAAAGTGGCCCAGACAGCCTGCAAAGAATGTCAAACATCATCGCCANGAAGACGAACAAGAAAAAGAAGAGGAAGAAGAAGAAAGAGAAAAAGAAAAGAAGGTGAAAAGAAGAAAAAGATGTGTATAAGAGACAGGTTATGAAAAAGGTTCATAAAGTGGCCCAGACAGCCTGCAAAGAATGTCAAACATCATCGCCATATACCATAATGCTGCCTTACGAATTTTTAGAAAGGATAATTTCTTCTCTTCTTTCAAGAATTTTTTCAACAATAGCCAACACTAAAACAGAAATGTCTGAGGATAATTTGTACACAGAGTTAGATTTCCTTCAAATGAAGTTAGCAAGTACAGTTAAAACAGAGATCTCCAAAGATTACAATATGATTATACAGTACGTAAAATCCTTACATCCTAATGATGATGAAATTATTCAGTTAGTGGTTCAAACTGTTTATAATAATCTCTTGCCTCAATTTGGATCTCAAGAGAGCATACGAACGTGTATTAGCAGTGGTTGCAAAATACTTTCAGAAGCCATAGTTAATTTAGTTGTACAGGAAGTGACTGGAAATCAGTTACAAAACTATTTTTCTGGAGAACTAACACCACTTCAGTGTACAGAAATTGATAGTACTATTGAAAATATCCTTAGAGGTGTTATCCAAACCAATGAAGTTCCCCAGCCTCAACCATCCTGGACTTACAAACTGTCTTTTAACATAATAGAAGAAATTGCTGTAAAGTTTTTGTCAAGGCTTCTATCTATGTTTCCAAAGGCAGATAAGGAACAAAACAATTCTCTGAACACTGATATGCAAGAAATAAGCTCAAAAATTTTGAGTTCATTCCAACAATATATCTCTAAAAGTCATATTACAGTAGTCAAAGAGTCCTCTACTGTGTCTTTAACAGATAGTGCAACTATTGAAAAAGTAGTTACTTCTGTTTATAGCACTGTTTTAAAGCACTGTGGCTCCCATATTTCAGTGTACAAAGATTTAATGGGTAAGAGCAATGTCCTTTCTGATATAATAGGATTTTTAATGGTGAAGGAAATTTCCAATTCAGAATTTCATCCTCAAGAACAGGAAGAAACATCAAGTTCAGAGTTAGTTCTAGAAGCCGTCAAAATTATGGAAAAGGTGGCTAAGATTATTGATGATCTGAAGTCAAAGAAAAAGTCTCCCACCAAAAAAGAGGCTGTATTAGATGCCAGGTTTTTAGAGGAAACACTTGCCTTGTTCTTGGCTAAACTAGCCAAGTTGCCAAGTGCCTCAAGCAAGGATGCTGAAAACTTATCAAAGCCTGAGTTAAATAAAATTGCATCTCAATTAACAAAATCCATGACAGCTGAAATTTTCAGGAAAAACATTAGTATTGTAGCTGCCAATCCTGAAGAATACTTTTTAAATCCAGAAAGCATAGAAATTATTTCTCAGATGGTTGATTCTGTTTATAATTGTGTACTACAACAATCTGGAACACATGAAGAACTTTATCATGATATGAAACATACAAACCACATCTTTCCTAAAGAAGTGGCTTCTTTAATTATCAGGAAAGTTTCCAGTTGTCCATTAGCAATGATTAGCTCAGGAGATCCATGTGCTAATCTCTTTGGTGATTTGGACATTGATCGAATTGTTGAAAAGGTGCATGAGCATGCTATCAAAATAGAACCTGGAGTAGAGCAAAAAGGGTTAGATCAAGGTTTAAGGCAAGAGGAGCTTTCAGTTAGGATAATTCCTCACCTCGGCAAAGAACCAATTAATATTGATCCCCACATTGTTGCAGAGCACTTAGGGGTCATTTCTATAAAAACACAGTCTCTTGAGAAGCTGCAGACCGAGTGTTTAACTAGAACTGGACACAGCATCGAAACACTGAGAAGAGCATCAATAAATGGGAAGAGTTACTCAACTGAGATTCCTGCTGTGGGTAACAGAAAGAAAGAAAAACGTATTTCTTTGGATCAGATGGGACGACTGAATGTAAAACCTTTAGAGGTAAGTGCAAAAGGCAGTGGTGAAAAGAAATGAGCAATTAGTAAGACCTGCGTGTCGTCCTTCTGTGATTTCCTTTTTCAGGGAGGTCTGTGGGAATGCACTTGTAAAGTATGGTCAGTTTTTCTTTTCCAGCCCAGTAGAATTAGGGACTCTGATTCCTCTAGTGCAATCCTTTGCTTTCCTGGGACTAACCCCATCAGCGACATGGCTCATATAAAGGTGGCAGGCTAGTTTCCAGTAGCCAGTCATCCTGAACTGCCATTTCTTGAAGAATGGGAGTGCAGAGAAACACCCTTAATAGCAAACAGAGCTGATTGGAATTGTAGTTTTCATTTGGCAACTCAGAGGAAATACAATTCTGACAGTTACCACAGTTCTTTTTAATGGATATACATTGTCATAGTACTATATGAGTCCAAAAGGGCCAGTTAGAATATCACCTAAACTAGTCTCTATTGGATTGAAATCGTCCGTTTTAAAGCTCCTCAGAAGTATTGCTTTCACTTAGTAACATTTATCAACAAACAGACCAAAAGCTCTTTAGAGTTTTCTTCTTATTTCACTTTTGTTCCCTTTGTTTCCCAGTTCTCTATATACATCATAAGCACAAACTTAGTTTCTTCCCCATTCTAGCCTTGTTCTGGATCCAGTTGTCTTCGTGCTGCTATTTTTATGAACTAGTTTCTCTGCAGTCCCATATTTGGGCTCCAAATGTACTTCAGTAATGGGGATCTCAGTTGCCAAAATGCTGTCCTTAGTACAATGCAACTGTTTGAAAAAGTCGTTAGTTCTGTTTACTGATCTTAGGGGCAGTGTTGCCAGGAGATAGAGTTCCATTGATCAACCCCATTTTCTCATTGAATACCAAAGTCCCTAGGTGTAAATGAGCCTCTTGCACTGTGCACACACCTGTGGCTCACAAACAGAGCAAAGTTCTATGGAACCAGCCTGCCTGGAGCCTAGGCTCAGGAGCATGTTTTCCTTAACACCATTTTCCAACTCACTGAACTAAGTCTCAGAGCTAGTGAATACATTGATGGGTACTATTTTTTGTTGTTCCAAATACTGAGACTGTCATACACTGATGGAAATCTCCCTGGTCCTTAGTTTCTTGGACTAGATAAAGGTCCTTTCTAGCTCTCAAATGTCCTTTTCTCTCTAGGCTTTCAAAATTATATTAGTATTTACTTAGTAGTATTCATCTATATGTAAGTAATTCCTTGGGCACAAAATCTGTCTAAACTGTAGAACATGACTCTCATGTCATTACTTCTTAACCATCTGCAGACATACCCATCAGTTGTTCTTCTTGGTTACCTGCTTTCTTCTCTTACATCCTTTATCAGTAGTTTAACTATCTCTTATAGCCCAGAGGAACTTGAAAGAGAATAGCTAACCCAAAACAACTACCCCTGCTAACCTTAAGGGAAGTGAAAGTTGCCTTAAGGAAAGTAGACACAGATAGTGCAGCATGCTTCAGTTGTTTTGATTCCTTCCAGCTATCTGAATAAGAGAAGGCAACGGCACCCCACTCCAGTACTCTTGCCTGGAAAATCCCATGGACGGAGGAGCCTGGTAGGCTGCAGTCCATGGGGTCACACAGAGTCGGACACGACTGAAGTGACTTAGCAGCAGCAGCTATTTGAGTAGCAGTATGAGGATGAGGGTTACAGAAAGAACAGATGGGTTTAGAAAACCCAGACAACTCTGTCAGAAATCCACAAGCCAGGCCTCATTTGCTATTTTGAGGTACCAAAACTTCCTAATAGACCAGAGACATGCCTATTAAAGGCTCATACTGTGTCACATTCACATTCCAAAGCCATACACAATGATCTTTTTTTTTGACCCCTTTCCCTCTACCAGCACAGATAACCAAAACTGATCATTTCTTACAGAAGTTCTTTAATTTTGTTTTGCACAAAGGATATTCCTTTAAGGCAGCATTTATCTGAAAATCTGGTTTGCAATGTTACAGAGGGATTTAAGATTGATAACTCATATTAACTTAAAAGTTCTGTGGCATCATCAAAAGGCTACAGAAATGGGAAAAGTTATTTGTTTAATTGTAATGGTCTCTTCCTTAATCTGTCTTTAACATTGCAAAATGGAAAGTAGCATTTGACTAGGGAAGTGAGGAGAATGAAAATTTACTCTTTGAAGCTTCCTTTGGAAAATATGTTCCAAGGATTAGGGTGTTGGAGGGGTGAGGAGTGAACATTCAAAGTCCTTCACAATTTTGCCATTATTCATCAGTTTTAAAAATCTAGGTCAGCCAACACTTTGTTTTTTTCATGAAAATTTCTTTATTTAGGTTGGTGTATTAGTTCCCTAGTAAGAAGTTCAGAAAAACATGTTATCATGTCTAAATCTGTTATACGACTTTCAAAACAAATGATGAAAACAGTGTATTTAAAGTATGCATTTTGCATTTCTTGATGAGTAAAATGTAAAATTTGAAGCAAAAGGAGGAACCTTAGTTAGGGTCTCTTTGAACTGAACTGTTAATCTTGAATGCAAAAAAAGAATTATAGAAAAGAGCAAATATTGCTTGTGATTTTCATTTATTTTTTCTTTTAAACATATGACTAATATATAAGTAAAAGGCACTTAAAGATAAGTAATTTTACTAAATTGAAATAGAAACCATGTGAAAATTGCCTTATTTTTCAGTACAATAGAACCACAGCAAAAATCACTGAATTCATTGTTTTTTAACATTCATTGTCTCTTTAATTCCAGGCTTCTAGTAGGAATTCATTTCAGAGTTTAATAAAGCCCGACATCACCAAAGTGGAGCTTTTGAAAGATGTCCAAAGCAAAAAAGATCTTATCATTCGGTTAATAACTCATGATATTAGTCAAGAAAATTTAGAAAATAAAGAAGAAAGCCTAGGTTCTGATGAAGATGAAGTTGTTTTACAAGAGGTTATAAAAGAAGAATTTCCAGAAAGCCCACGTGAAGATCAAGTAAAAGAAGACATGAAGCTCACTACCAGCACAGTGGCTCACCCTAAGCCACCGATTAGCAAATGCAGTCTGAAAAAATTTTTGTCAGTAGGAAAATGTCAGCCCAAATCCAATGTAACTATAATTCCTGAAGTGTCACCAGCAGAACATATGGAATATGAACAGACACTAATAAGAACTGTTTCTAACACTGATGTAACTACCTCAAAATATTTGACTGTCACAAACTCGCCTTGGGAGAAAAAGACACAACTGAGCGTAAGTGAGAAATATAACTATCAGTGACCAGGTTTCTGTAGAAAGGGTAGAGAGTTTCACAAACTTAGTCCAAGTAATACACATTGGGTAGGAAGATAAGGGCATCAGCTGGATCCCAGGTAGTCTCCCCCAGCTCTGATGATGTTTACAACAAAAGGGAAATGATTAACAGATGAAGCCAGGAGCCTCAAATGAAGAAAAACAGATCGTGGAAAGAGTCCTAGGCTATTTAGAAGGACAATAAAAACAGAAAATAGAAACTGGTTAGGAGAAATATAAGCTAAGTATTTAAGATGATAGGTTGTGGGGGGTTTTGGTACACTGACCTGTAAATATTCATTGGAAGTTTTGTGTGTACCAACTCCATTCCAGTGGGCAGGACCAGAAGATGGACTTGAAGGGGAGTAAAAACGTTCATGCAAATTCAGCCTATCTGGGTTTGAATTCTGGCTTTGTCACTTAGTAGCTATGTGACTTTGGAGAAAGTTATTTAACCAACTGTCTTCTTAAAAATTACTTATCCAGCTTATTAGTTGAATATGTTGAATATTCCCCCTGTAAACAGCCCATAAACTCTAGCTCTTAGCCCTGGTTCTGTACCCTTCTAGTGGTGATCTGGGCCTCACTGACCTCTTGGGTTAGTTAGCCCTACCCCCAAAATTGTACCTTACTCATATGTATGGGGATTACACATGATTTAGAATTTCCTAGCAAAACAATCCCATGGATTATCCATTTGCAGGAAACCTGGGTTCAATCCCTGGGTGGGAGGATCCTTTGGAGAAAGGAAAGGCTACCCACTCCAGTATTCTGGCCTGGCGAATTCCATGAACTATTGTCTATGGAGTTGCAAAGAGTCATACATGACTGAGCGACTTTCACTTCTTTCCAATTAACTCAGAACCAGCAATGAACCAGAGAAAACAAAACACAGGGATATGACTCTGGCCAGTTTAGGAGCTCATCAGGTCAATAGCCTTACACAAACTCTGTGTATTGGGATCTGTTTATTTACTGGAAAGCCATGTGAAATCTCATGACCAAACAAAGTGTGCCTGGTCAGAAATGCTGGCTATATAGATAACTAAGGAAATGTTGTGGTATATTTTATTTATTATAAACATTCTTTTGTGTCTTACTTGTATTTTTCCAGGAAACAGAAATGAGACCTAGCACCGAATCAACACATCACTTCATCCATAGAATGATGAGTGCATCTTCATATAATGAAGAAGATCTGTCTTCATTGTCTAGGTACAGTCAGTTAAAGTAATACTAGTTGGCTAAGGGGGCTTCCCTGGTGGCTCAGATGGTAAAGCATCTGCCTGCAGTGCAGTAGATCCGGGTTCAATTACTGGGTCAAGAAGATCCCTTGGAGAAAGAAATGGCAATTCACTCCAGCACTCTTGCCTGGAAAATCCCATGGATGGAGGAGCCTGATAGGCTGCAGTCCATGGGGTTGCAAAGAGTCGGACATGACTGAGCAACTTCACTTTCACTTTCACGGAAATAGAAATCTGAAATGAAGATTATGTTGATGGGAAGAATGGGCCCCTCAAGTAAACCTGTGAGGAAGCCAGTTTAGCCCTTCAATCTCCCCTCACTCCTTCCCCTAACTCCCCTCTTGTGTTTACTTCCTGGGCCCTCCCTTCACATCTTTTCTCCTATTCCTATTTATCTGGTCTCTACTTTCTTCTCCTGGGATCTACTTTCTAGTATAGTGGTCTATAGTATAGTTACTTTGAGTCTTTAACGTGTTAGGTTCTTGAATCCGGGAGACAGGCTCTGAGTCAACAGTCCCCACACTAATGGCTCACCTAAAGGAGTTCCCACTTAGTTCATGTATGTACCTAAATGCTCAGCTGGGTGGCACTGTCAGAAGAATCCCAAGGACACAGAGGGGCAGTGTAAATTAGAGCACTCAGGGAAGAATTCTCAAAAGCATTAGAGTTGGAGTTGGGCTTTAAATGATGGATAAGATTTAGATAAGACCATCCAGGTTGGAAAAGACTATAAGAGAAAGGCTGGACCATATGGTATCTATAGGGACAGAGAGGAACAAGTACACTGAAGTCTTAATAGTTTTTCTAGAATAGTCAAAACATGTCTAAAATTGCCCTTGTGTTTATAAGAATATTCACAAACTGGGAACAGTAGCACTCTGTTTTTGTTTTTTAAAACTTTTTATTTTANATGTGTATAAGAGACAGGTCTTTAACATTGCAAAATGGAAAGTAACATTTGACTAGGGAAGTGAGGAGAATGAAAATTTACTCTTTGAAGCTTCCTTTGGAAAATATGTTCCAAGGATTAGGGTGTTGGAGGGGTGAGGAGTGAACATTCAAAGTCCTTCACAATTTTGCCATTATTCATCAGTTTTAAAAATCTAGGTCAGCCAACACTTTGTTTTTTTCATGAAAATTTCTTTATTTAGGTTGGTGTATTAGTTCCCTAGTAAGAAGTTCAGAAAAACATGTTATCATGTCTAAATCTGTTATACGACTTTCAAAACAAATGATGAAAACAGTGTATTTAAAGTATGCATTTTGCATTTCTTGATGAGTAAAATGTAAAATTTGAAGCAAAAGGAGGAACCTTAGTTAGGGTCTCTTTGAACTGAACTGTTAATCTTGAATGCAAAAAAAGAATTATAGAAAAGAGCAAATATTGCTTGTGATTTTCATTTATTTTTTCTTTTAAACATATGACTAATATATAAGTAAAAGGCACTTAAAGATAAGTAATTTTACTAAATTGAAATAGAAACCATGTGAAAATTGCCTTATTTTTCAGTACAATAGAACCACAGCAAAAATCACTGAATTCATTGTTTTTTAACATTCATTGTCTCTTTAATTCCAGGCTTCTAGTAGGAATTCATTTCAGAGTTTAATAAAGCCCGACATCACCAAAGTGGAGCTTTTGAAAGATGTCCAAAGCAAAAAAGATCTTATCATTCGGTTAATAACTCATGATATTAGTCAAGAAAATTTAGAAAATAAAGAAGAAAGCCTAGGTTCTGATGAAGATGAAGTTGTTTTACAAGAGGTTATAAAAGAAGAATTTCCAGAAAGCCCACGTGAAGATCAAGTAAAAGAAGACATGAAGCTCACTACCAGCACAGTGGCTCACCCTAAGCCACCGATTAGCAAATGCAGTCTGAAAAAATTTTTGTCAGTAGGAAAATGTCAGCCCAAATCCAATGTAACTATAATTCCTGAAGTGTCACCAGCAGAACATATGGAATATGAACAGACACTAATAANTCTGAGTCAACAGTCCCCACACTAATGGCTCACCTAAAGGAGTTCCCACTTAGTTCATGTATGTACCTAAATGCTCAGCTGGGTGGCACTGTCAGAAGAATCCCAAGGACACAGAGGGGCAGCTGTCTCTTATACACATCTTAACTACCTCAAAATATTTGACTGTCACAAACTCGCCTTGGGAGAAAAAGACACAACTGAGCGTAAGTGAGAAATATAACTATCAGTGACCAGGTTTCTGTAGAAAGGGTAGAGAGTTTCACAAACTTAGTCCAAGTAATACACATTGGGTAGGAAGATAAGGGCATCAGCTGGATCCCAGGTAGTCTCCCCCAGCTCTGATGATGTTTACAACAAAAGGGAAATGATTAACAGATGAAGCCAGGAGCCTCAAATGAAGAAAAACAGATCGTGGAAAGAGTCCTAGGCTATTTAGAAGGACAATAAAAACAGAAAATAGAAACTGGTTAGGAGAAATATAAGCTAAGTATTTAAGATGATAGGTTGTGGGGGGTTTTGGTACACTGACCTGTAAATATTCATTGGAAGTTTTGTGTGTACCAACTCCATTCCAGTGGGCAGGACCAGAAGATGGACTTGAAGGGGAGTAAAAACGTTCATGCAAATTCAGCCTATCTGGGTTTGAATTCTGGCTTTGTCACTTAGTAGCTATGTGACTTTGGAGAAAGTTATTTAACCAACTGTCTTCTTAAAAATTACTTATCCAGCTTATTAGTTGAATATGTTGAATATTCCCCCTGTAAACAGCCCATAAACTCTAGCTCTTAGCCCTGGTTCTGTACCCTTCTAGTGGTGATCTGGGCCTCACTGACCTCTTGGGTTAGTTAGCCCTACCCCCAAAATTGTACCTTACTCATATGTATGGGGATTACACATGATTTAGAATTTCCTAGCAAAACAATCCCATGGATTATCCATTTGCAGGAAACCTGGGTTCAATCCCTGGGTGGGAGGATCCTTTGGAGAAAGGAAAGGCTACCCACTCCAGTATTCTGGCCTGGCGAATTCCATGAACTATTGTCTATGGAGTTGCAAAGAGTCATACATGACTGAGCGACTTTCACTTCTTTCCAATTAACTCAGAACCAGCAATGAACCAGAGAAAACAAAACACAGGGATATGACTCTGGCCAGTTTAGGAGCTCATCAGGTCAATAGCCTTACACAAACTCTGTGTATTGGGATCTGTTTATTTACTGGAAAGCCATGTGAAATCTCATGACCAAACAAAGTGTGCCTGGTCAGAAATGCTGGCTATATAGATAACTAAGGAAATGTTGTGGTATATTTTATTTATTATAAACATTCTTTTGTGTCTTACTTGTATTTTTCCAGGAAACAGAAATGAGACCTAGCACCGAATCAACACATCACTTCATCCATAGAATGATGAGTGCATCTTCATATAATGAAGAAGATCTGTCTTCATTGTCTAGGTACAGTCAGTTAAAGTAATACTAGTTGGCTAAGGGGGCTTCCCTGGTGGCTCAGATGGTAAAGCATCTGCCTGCAGTGCAGTAGATCCGGGTTCAATTACTGGGTCAAGAAGATCCCTTGGAGAAAGAAATGGCAATTCACTCCAGCACTCTTGCCTGGAAAATCCCATGGATGGAGGAGCCTGATAGGCTGCAGTCCATGGGGTTGCAAAGAGTCGGACATGACTGAGCAACTTCACTTTCACTTTCACGGAAATAGAAATCTGAAATGAAGATTATGTTGATGGGAAGAATGGGCCCCTCAAGTAAACCTGTGAGGAAGCCAGTTTAGCCCTTCAATCTCCCCTCACTCCTTCCCCTAACTCCCCTCTTGTGTTTACTTCCTGGGCCCTCCCTTCACATCTTTTCTCCTATTCCTATTTATCTGGTCTCTACTTTCTTCTCCTGGGATCTACTTTCTAGTATAGTGGTCTATAGTATAGTTACTTTGAGTCTTTAACGTGTTAGGTTCTTGAATCTGGGAGCCAGGCTCTGAGTCAACAGTCCCCACACTAATGGCTCACCTAAAGGAGTTCCCACTTAGTTCATGTATGTACCTAAATGCTCAGCTGGGTGGCACTGTCAGAAGAATCCCAAGGACACAGAGGGGCAGTGTAAATTAGAGCACTCAGGGAAGAATTCTCAAAAGCATTAGAGTTGGAGTTGGGCTTTAAATGATGGATAAGATTTAGATAAGACCATCCAGGTTGGAAAAGACTATAAGAGAAAGGCTGGACCATATGGTATCTATAGGGACAGAGAGGAACAAGTACACTGAAGTCTTAATAGTTTTTCTAGAATAGTCAAAACATGTCTAAAATTGCCCTTGTGTTTATAAGAATATTCACAAACTGGGAACAGTAGCACTCTGTTTTTGTTTTTTAAAACTTTTTATTTTATATAGGGGTATCACCAATGAACAATGTTGTAATAGTTTCAGGTAGACAGCAAAGGGATTCAGCCATATATATACATGTATCCATTCTCCCCTACACTCCCTTCCCATCCCGGCTGCCACATAACATTGATGGAGGAGTTCCCTGTGCTATACAGTACATCCTTGTTGGTTATCCATTTTAAATACAGCAGTGTGTACCTGTCCATCCCAAACTCCCTAACCATCCCTTTACCCCACCCTCCCCACTGGTAAACATAAGTTCAGAACAGTAGCACTTTGTATCATGGGAGAAATAGGGCATAAGGAAGAAAATCCACCCTGTTCCAACTATATCCTTTTCCACCTGGCACCATGAAATTAAGGTTTCTTTTTGACCTGATGCCATTTTAGGACATCCACTCCTGGCCCACCACTGGCTTTATCTCCTCTCACGCTTATCTTAACATACATAATTAGCATTGCAGGCAAATCTCAACTATTGGTATGATTGCATAAGACAAGTGGGAACATATAAAACCAAAGTCAATGTAGCTGTCATTTTTATTTTGAGAACTCACAGACATACCATGCCAGGTTTGCATCTATATAAATAAAGACTTGGACAGATGGTTCTTTAACACTCATTATTATTCATTAATCATTATTCATTCCTTCATATAAAATACAAAGAAAATGAAAAGTCTTGTATCTTTTCTTTAGCTTTGATGACGAGCGTTCCACAGATCCAAGTGCCAAGGCTACAGAAGGTTGGATTGATTTCTTTTCTTCCTTTAAATTAGATTGTATTTAAAAAGAGAGTTTGTTCATCACATTGATGAATACTGAGTTTTCCAGTAGGCTGATCTAAACTGGAGGACTACTGAGTCAGTTAACCAGTTAGTGTGATGAACTAGTTTGCTTTTTCTGAAACACTAGTAAGATTCCATTAATAACTGTGGTGAAAAGTATGTAATGTGACTATAAGTTTACAGTTACCATGATCCTGTGGGAAATATCCAGGAAATAAAGGTTTATCACATCTATATGTAGACTATAGCCCATGCTACTAGGATTTAATCATCTCTTTAAGTATGTATGCTTGCTTTATATAACTAGGTTAGCCCTAGTAAAATATATTTAAAAGTTTTTAAAGCTAAAAATGAAACCTTTTTTTTGCTTACATTAAATCCTGGCTAGGGTGGACCCCACTTTAATTCTGTGTCTGTTTAAACTGACTCATTATTTATGAGTTGAGTTTGGTCCTCTATTCTTTTAAAGCTCAAAGGATCAATGTGGCTCTAAGAATGGGACAGCGCTGAGGTAGGGGTGTCATGTTTACTGTAAAGATGGCCTGAAAGCTCCAACTACAGAGCTGGAGTTGGCCTTGGTTGTTTCAAGCCTGCACCCACTCAAGAAGTTACTCAAGAAGTATATCCTCTCCATTTGAGAGTGGGAATAACATTCATTAAAAGATGAATCATAGAATAGAGGTAAGTTGCCAGAATCCCATAAACAAGTCATCATCAGAGGAGGATACATCACTGGTGTGTTTCCTATATTATGGAATCATAGGCTGTCAGAGCCAGAAAGTAGCTAGTATACCTTATATTACAGCTGAAGAGACTGAGGTTCAGGGTAGGGAAGTGACTTGTCTAAGGTCATACTGTCAGTCAGAATATAGATCCCAAGTCTCCTAAATCTGAATTCAATGTCATTGTTTTCTTCAACTTCACTGCAGTGAGTCATGCTTAGACACAGGTATCCTGTGGTAATATTTAATATTGCACCTGTCCAGTTCATGCATTCAGCAGAGTCACTGAGCACTTTCTTCGGGCTGGATGCTGTTCTAAGTTGTGGAGATACATCTGCAAGTGAGAGACGAAGTCTTCACCTCCTTCTAACTGGGAAGGGGATATAAACACAATAGGGCTTCCTCTGGGGTGGTGAAGAGTTGGACAGGACTGAGCGACTGAGTACAGCACATAAACACAATAATTCTAGATAGGAGTAAGTATTTCCCATTTTACCCAGGATAAAAACCAGGGTCTTTACAATGGCTTACAAGGCCACACATGGTCTGGATTCCACTCGCCCCTCCTGGTGACCTGTCTGACCCCTCTTAATCACTCTACTCCAGCCACATGAACATTTTCTTCAGATCTTTCCTGAAATATTATATTTGAAGTCAAAAATTCCCTGAACACTTTTCTTTAAAACTGAAACCCCAATGCCACCCCAGCACGCTCTGCTTTGATTTTATCCCTATTTGTACCACCTGAAAGCTTTTTAAAAAATTTGTTTATTGACTCTCTCCCTTCCCTATAATGTTAGTTCCATGAGGGCAGGGATTTTTCTCTGTTCACTGTATCCTCACATGTCTACAAAAGCACAGAATAGATACTCAGTATATATTTGTGAAATTCATGAATGAATATGAGAAAAAAAGAAGACCCCAAGTGATACAGAATAACTGGCTAGATTAGTTTGGTCCAAGAAGTCTAGAAACATCAGATCTTAATAATGGGAAGGAAGTGACCACAAGATCTGGAAGCAGAGGGTCCCACGCACAGAGTTCAGTAAGTTCAAGGGACCCTAGATGGGATGAGCTTGGCATGTTAAAGGCACCTTCCCCAAGACCTGTGCCCAGAGTTTGAGGATCTTACCTCTTTCGGTTTCTTCTGCTTGCCTAGTTTCTGCAATTCTCTGATGAAATTATTGAGGTTATTTTTGTGCCAAAATGTNGGAAATAGAAATCTGAAATGAAGATTATGTTGATGGGAAGAATGGGCCCCTCAAGTAAACCTGTGAGGAAGCCAGTTTAGCCCTTCAATCTCCCCTCACTCCTTCCCCTAACTCCCCTCTGTGTTTACTTCCTGGGCCCTCCCTTCACATCTTTTCTCCTATTCCTATTTATCTGGTCTCTACTTTCTTCTCCTGGGATCTACTTTCTAGTATAGTGGTCTATAGTATAGTTACTTTGAGTCTTTAACGTGTTAGGTTCTTGAATCTGGGAGCCAGGCTCTGAGTCAACAGTCCCCACACTAATGGCTCACCTAAAGGAGTTCCCACTTAGTTCATGTATGTACCTAAATGCTCAGCTGGGTGGCACTGTCAGAAGAATCCCAAGGACACAGAGGGGCAGTGTAAATTAGAGCACTCAGGGAAGAATTCTCAAAAGCATTAGAGTTGGAGTTGGGCTTTAAATGATGGATAAGATTTAGATAAGACCATCCAGGTTGGAAAAGACTATAAGAGAAAGGCTGGACCATATGGTATCTATAGGGACAGAGAGGAACAAGTACACTGAAGTCTTAATAGTTTTTCTAGAATAGTCAAAACATGTCTAAAATTGCCCTTGTGTTTATAAGAATATTCACAAACTGGGAACAGTAGCACTCTGTTTTTGTTTTTTAAAACTTTTTATTTTATATAGGGGTATCACCAATGAACAATGTTGTAATAGTTTCAGGTAGACAGCAAAGGGATTCAGCCATATATATACATGTATCCATTCTCCCCTACACTCCCTTCCCATCCCGGCTGCCACATAACATTGATGGAGGAGTTCCCTGTGCTATACAGTACATCCTTGTTGGTTATCCATTTTAAATACAGCAGTGTGTACCTGTCCATCCCAAACTCCCTAACCATCCCTTTACCCCACCCTCCCCACTGGTAAACATAAGTTCAGAACAGTAGCACTTTGTATCATGGGAGAAATAGGGCATAAGGAAGAAAATCCACCCTGTTCCAACTATATCCTTTTCCACCTGGCACCATGAAATTAAGGTTTCTTTTTGACCTGATGCCATTTTAGGACATCCACTCCTGGCCCACCACTGGCTTTATCTCCTCTCACGCTTATCTTAACATACATAATTAGCATTGCAGGCAAATCTCAACTATTGGTATGATTGCATAAGACAAGTGGGAACATATAAAACCAAAGTCAATGTAGCTGTCATTTTTATTTTGAGAACTCACAGACATACCATGCCAGGTTTGCATCTATATAAATAAAGACTTGGACAGATGGTTCTTTAACACTCATTATTATTCATTAATCATTATTCATTCCTTCATATAAAATACAAAGAAAATGAAAAGTCTTGTATCTTTTCTTTAGCTTTGATGACGAGCGTTCCACAGATCCAAGTGCCAAGGCTACAGAAGGTTGGATTGATTTCTTTTCTTCCTTTAAATTAGATTGTATTTAAAAAGAGAGTTTGTTCATCACATTGATGAATACTGAGTTTTCCAGTAGGCTGATCTAAACTGGAGGAATACTGAGTCAGTTAACCAGTTAGTGTGATGAACTAGTTTGCTTTTTCTGAAACACTAGTAAGATTCCATTAATAACTGTGGTGAAAAGTATGTAATGTGACTATAAGTTTACAGTTACCATGATCCTGTGGGAAATATCCAGGAAATAAAGGTTTATCACATCTATATGTAGACTATAGCCCATGCTACTAGGATTTAATCATCTCTTTAAGTATGTATGCTTGCTTTATATAACTAGGTTAGCCCTAGTAAAATATATTTAAAAGTTTTTAAAGCTAAAAATGAAACCTTTTTTTTGCTTACATTAAATCCTGGCTAGGGTGGACCCCACTTTAATTCTGTGTCTGTTTAAACTGACTCATTATTTATGAGTTGAGTTTGGTCCTCTATTCTTTTAAAGCTCAAAGGATCAATGTGGCTCTAAGAATGGGACAGCGCTGAGGTAGGGGTGTCATGTTTACTGTAAAGATGGCCTGAAAGCTCCAACTACAGAGCTGGAGTTGGCCTTGGTTGTTTCAAGCCTGCACCCACTCAAGAAGTTACTCAAGAAGTATATCCTCTCCATTTGAGAGTGGGAATAACATTCATTAAAAGATGAATCATAGAATAGAGGTAAGTTGCCAGAATCCCATAAACAAGTCATCATCAGAGGAGGATACATCACTGGTGTGTTTCCTATATTATGGAATCATAGGCTGTCAGAGCCAGAAAGTAGCTAGTATACCTTATATTACAGCTGAAGAGACTGAGGTTCAGGGTAGGGAAGTGACTTGTCTAAGGTCATACTGTCAGTCAGAATATAGATCCCAAGTCTCCTAAATCTGAATTCAATGTCATTGTTTTCTTCAACTTCACTGCAGTGAGTCATGCTTAGACACAGGTATCCTGTGGTAATATTTAATATTGCACCTGTCCAGTTCATGCATTCAGCAGAGTCACTGAGCACTTTCTTCGGGCTGGATGCTGTTCTAAGTTGTGGAGATACATCTGCAAGTGAGAGACGAAGTCTTCACCTCCTTCTAACTGGGAAGGGGATATAAACACAATAGGGCTTCCTCTGGGGTGGTGAAGAGTTGGACAGGACTGAGCGACTGAGTACAGCACATAAACACAATAATTCTAGATAGGAGTAAGTATTTCCCATTTTACCCAGGATAAAAACCAGGGTCTTTACAATGGCTTACAAGGCCACACATGGTCTGGATTCCACTCGCCCCTCCTGGTGACCTGTCTGACCCCTCTTAATCACTCTACTCCAGCCACATGAACATTTTCTTCAGATCTTTCCTGAAATATTATATTTGAAGTCAAAAATTCCCTGAACACTTTTCTTTAAAACTGAAACCCCAATGCCACCCCAGCACGCTCTGCTTTGATTTTATCCCTATTTGTACCACCTGAAAGCTTTTTAAAAAATTTGTTTATTGACTCTCTCCCTTCCCTATAATGTTAGTTCCATGAGGGCAGGGATTTTTCTCTGTTCACTGTATCCTCACATGTCTACAAAAGCACAGAATAGATACTCAGTATATATTTGTGAAATTCATGAATGAATATGAGAAAAAAAGAAGACCCCAAGTGATACAGAATAACTGGCTAGATTAGTTTGGTCCAAGAAGTCTAGAAACATCAGATCTTAATAATGGGAAGGAAGTGACCACAAGATCTGGAAGCAGAGGGTCCCACGCACAGAGTTCAGTAAGTTCAAGGGACCCTAGATGGGATGAGCTTGGCATGTTAAAGGCACCTTCCCCAAGACCTGTGCCCAGAGTTTGAGGATCTTACCTCTTTCGGTTTCTTCTGCTTGCCTAGTTTCTGCAATTCTCTGATGAAATTATTGAGGTTATTTTTGTGCCAAAATGTGTACATGTCTCAGAAATAACTGTTTTCCAATATTGTGTTTTGGTCACAGAAAGTCTTGAAAGTCCATGTCTGGAGAATTTGAGCAGTCTTCAGGTAAATATTTTTCACTGGTTCCCCTCATTGTGAGCCAGTGGAATCCTGACAAAAATGAGGGAGTGCCTTAAAGTAAGGGTGTGGTGGTGTGCCTTGAGGGGCCTCAGGAAGCACTCCCAGTTGGGGCCAAGCCCTAGTNTTGAAAGTCCATGTCTGGAGAATTTGAGCAGTCTTCAGGTAAATATTTTTCACTGGTTCCCCTCATTGTGAGCCAGTGGAATCCTGACAAAAATGAGGGAGTGCCTTAAAGTAAGGGTGTGGTGGTGTGCCTTGAGGGGCCTCAGGAAGCACTCCCAGTTGGGGCCAAGCCCTAGTTGAAGTAATTGTCCCCGAGTAAGTGCATAGAGTAAGCCCCTTAGCGCCTGAAAACAATGGCACGCAAGGAGTGAGTCCCTGGAACTGGAGGCAGCGAGGGAACAGATGCTTCCAAGAGCAAGGGGCGCTGGCTGAGGTAAATGAATGCTGGCTCCATCTGCTTTGCAGGGTACCCTTCCTAGGCAGCTTTCTAAAAATCTGGCCCACTCCTTAGTGTGATCCCAGGAAATTCCCTCCACCTAGAGCCCTCTTAGGAAGTCTCTGCGGAGACTGAAACTACAGATCCTCCTAGATCCTCCTCTCTATTCTGTATTACTTTTGCTTCACTTTAACCATCCCCCAGCACGCGTGTACACACACATAAACCCAGACCATCCCCCTTACCCTGCGTTATTTTCTCCACAGCACTTAGGTCACCATTTAGTCATTTATTCAACATTTATCAAGTGCCTACTATGTGCCAAGGGCTAGAGATTCAGAAGTAAAGCTGTCAAATATTCCTGCCTCATCCTCTGGCAGAGGATTCACTTGAGTATAAGCTTCATGACAGCAAGGGCTTGTCTCTTTCACTCATAACTTTATGCCCAGCACCTAACATAGGACTGAGATAAAGTAGATGCTCAATAAATGTTTGTCAGAAGAACAGCCTTAGCACTTGTCAGAGTCAAATTTCAACTAAGTCAGGAGTGCCTCAGCTCCTACCCCCATGAAGCTGATGGTCAGCCCTGTGTGGGAACTGTTACACAGAGCAGAGGTTCTCAACCCTGGCTGCACCCTGGAATCAACTTTAACAACTGACGCCCAGCGTCCCATCCCCAGAGATTCGGATTCAGTTGGTCTGGGTTGCAGCCTGGGCCCTGGGTGATCTTGATGAACAGGCAGTGTTGAGAACCACTGAGTTAACGGATTTGTGTCTGGCCATTTAGTAGCATCTGCCCCTTCCCCTCCTTCCTTTAGCAAGGAATTTTCAACCTGACAGCCTGCTAGAGTCACCTAGGCAGCTTAGAAAAGAGAACAATGCTTGCCCCAGCCTCAGGGATTCCTGTTCATTTGGGGCGGGGTCCAAGCACGCCTATTTGTAATATTTCTCCAGATGGGTGTGTTTTGCAGCCAACGTTGAGAACCAGTCCCTTAGATTGTTCTGTTCCAGTTTATCCCTTTATGTAGTCTATCCTCAGTATCTTAATCCACAAACTGCCTCAAATCCAAAACTTGAACCATAATACTCTGCTCTCCATACCAACAATAGGTGTTGGTGTGGAGAGCTTCTGTCATCTCTCATGCTTCTCTCATCTTGCCTTCATTGATTTGCCCCATCCCTTTTGCCCGCCCTCACCATGGCATACCTAGCCCAGCCACCTCCCCCAGCCTACTGCAGGCCCTTCTGGGACCCTGCTGCTTCTGCCTCCCAGGGGGTGAGGAAGGTCCACAGAGCAAAGCCAGCAGCTGAGCCACCATCTCCGCCCTGCCCCCTCCAGGCTGCTGCAACCTCACACTACCACCTTCTCGCTCCAGACCTCACAATGGTTAAGAATTATTTCAAAGAAGATTGGGGTAGTAAAATGGACCTCCCCTTGCCTCCTTCTTCCCTTAAGACCTCCACTATCATTATCTTTGCTCAGAGAAGGATCGAAACTGTTTTATTTGTTCCAAGCTCCAGGAGAGGAAGGGCAGCATGGCTGACATTGTTGTGTGTCCTGGGACATGTGAGCCCTTGAAATTATCCACCAGGGGCAGCCCTTGTCTGAGTCTGGAACCAATCCTGGGTGTCCTAATTAGCAAGAATTATGAGAAGTCGTGCCTAGGAATAACGAAGTCCCAGAAGATAATTCTTTGAGACTGAGGGGCCCTGGGAGTTCTATGTGCGATGCCACAATGGTTGTGCTCCCTTCGGGGTTTCTAATGTCCGCTGTCCATCAAAGGGCAGAGGCTTAAGCTAGTATCGCACCTTTGTCTTGGCAGTTTCTCACCCTCTATCAACGCAGAAGTGACTTGACCAGCCAATATTCCTCAAACGATGGCACTCCAGGTACAACAAATTTATCATTTTAGAATGAAGCTCTCAATTATGTCATTTTGAACACAGTTTTGATCATTCACCCCCCACTTGCCCATCACATTGAATGGCTCTTGCCTTGCAGCACACCCACCCACCACCAATACGAGGATGAAATAATATGACTTAGTATGTATGTGTGTATATGTGAGTCGCTCAGTCATGTCTGACCCTTTGCAACCCCATGGACTGTAGCCCTCCAGGCTCCTTTGTCCATGGGATTCTCCAGGCAAGGATACTGGTGTGGGTTGCTATTTCCTTCTCCCTTAGTATGCATGTAGATTGCAATTTGCAGGTTAATATGCAGTTCTCTGCCTTAAACCTCACAGCAAAGGGGTGACAGTTACTGGGAGTAACATTTATTAGGTACAGGCCATGTACCAGGCATTCTGCTAAGTGCTTTTCTCACATCCCCCCTATGAAGCATCATTTCCATTATATCGACAAGGTAACAGTCACTAAAGCTCATCATATCATGCTTCCTTGCAAGTCTTGAAGTTGTCTCTCAGAGAGGAGAAAATGGAGGCAAATGACCTGCCTGAGGTGGCACAGCCAGCAGGTGGCTGAGCCAGGGCTCAAACATCACAGGTCTTGAGGCTCTTTCCCATATTCTTTTTCCTGCCAAACAGGGGCCACATCTCAGAACTAAGCAGTGACCAGGAACTGCCTGCAGAGTTTAGTGATAAGTAGAAAAGATCCCACCTAGGTTTCCAAGTAGCATGTCCAGTCAGAGTAAAATCACATTCTTCTGTGACTTCAGTTTGATGGGGACACCCCTCCCAACCCCTACATTCTACACATTAGAGGAATTCACTGAGAAGCAGTTCAGATAACCTATTTTTGCTCTGATAAGGGCTTTTGGAGGAACAAATGCAGAAATGGCTCACCCTGTGCTAAGGTGCTCAGAGTAGTAAAGCTCCCCACAGAGGACAGTTTAGATTGAATTTGAAATTACAATGATACCGGCTTAGGAAAACCCCCCCAAAAAGAGGGGACTTCTGGACCAAGACAGGCTCATTACAGCTTATTTTTCACGAATAGGATTTTGGGGGAATCAAAATCCGTTCATGGTACAGTGCGTCATTCTCTAGCCCTTGGCATGTGTCATGGCCATAAACACCCAGGTACATTTCTGTCTTCAGAGTGACCAGTACCAAGCAAGTGAAGTCCATGGTGCTGCCCACAAAGCAGATCAGAGCAGCAGCAGGGTGTCTTGAAGGACATCTGGAAATGGTGTCCAGGCATGTACATTTTTATCAAGACCCTGTTTTGCAAATTGCAAAAACAAAGCTTTATTTTTCCCCCTCAAGATTTTCAGAATGTGGCCTTACAGTATATGCTTGAATTCTGTAACTAAGTCTGTCTTACTTTTTCAGAATAGATCTCTCCACTCAAGCCTTTACTTTGCCTTGGCTTTTTCCTTATTAATTTCTTGGTGGTTCTTATTTTGCTTAAGCACATTCCAGTACTGCATTATTGATCTGAAGAGCTAAACTATTCCTCCCGCCCTTTATTTGGGGTTAAATTTGGTATCTGCAACCTTAGTTTTAATCAAAGATCCTTGAGGTTCCTAAGAGGAAAAACTGAGGATTTACAAAAGGTCTAGGAGAACCATGTCTTTTACTAGAAATAAATGTGCTTTATTGCCCTGTGTCTTTTTATGACATCTTGTCACAATGCATCAGCAACAAAGATAAATGCTCATTTCTGTCCTTACAGATACAACAATCATTTTGTTAACATAAACTATTAGATGCTTTAAGAGCCCTTTGCACAAGACAAGTGGTATAGAAAAATGAGTCCAAACGGAGACTTTTATTAGCCACACAAGTCCTGTATAGCTCACACAACAAACAGATCACTTGGGGTCAGACAACTGAAAATATACCCAAACTGAGTGAGAAATGATAGCCTTTTATAGTGCACAGCTGCTTTTGCCTGGACATTTTGAAATGGACACCAGAACTGTTCAGAGTTGAAAGTTANAGAAAATGGAGGCAAATGACCTGCCTGAGGTGGCACAGCCAGCAGGTGGCTGAGCCAGGGCTCAAACATCACAGGTCTTGAGGCTCTTTCCCATATTCTTTTTCCTGCCAAACAGGGGCCACATCTCAGAACTAAGCAGTGACCAGGAACTGCCTGCAGAGTTTAGTGATAAGTAGAAAAGATCCCACCTAGGTTTCCAAGTAGCATGTCCAGTCAGAGTAAAATCACATTCTTCTGTGACTTCAGTTTGATGGGGACACCCCTCCCAACCCCTACATTCTACACATTAGAGGAATTCACTGAGAAGCAGTTCAGATAACCTATTTTTGCTCTGATAAGGGCTTTTGGAGGAACAAATGCAGAAATGGCTCACCCTGTGCTAAGGTGCTCAGAGTAGTAAAGCTCCCCACAGAGGACAGTTTAGATTGAATTTGAAATTACAATGATACCGGCTTAGGAAAACCCCCCCAAAAAGAGGGGACTTCTGGACCAAGACAGGCTCATTACAGCTTATTTTTCACGAATAGGATTTTGGGGGAATCAAAATCCGTTCATGGTACAGTGCGTCATTCTCTAGCCCTTGGCATGTGTCATGGCCATAAACACCCAGGTACATTTCTGTCTTCAGAGTGACCAGTACCAAGCAAGTGAAGTCCATGGTGCTGCCCACAAAGCAGATCAGAGCAGCAGCAGGGTGTCTTGAAGGACATCTGGAAATGGTGTCCAGGCATGTACATTTTTATCAAGACCCTGTTTTGCAAATTGCAAAAACAAAGCTTTATTTTTCCCCCTCAAGATTTTCAGAATGTGGCCTTACAGTATATGCTTGAATTCTGTAACTAAGTCTGTCTTACTTTTTCAGAATAGATCTCTCCACTCAAGCCTTTACTTTGCCTTGGCTTTTTCCTTATTAATTTCTTGGTGGTTCTTATTTTGCTTAAGCACATTCCAGTACTGCATTATTGATCTGAAGAGCTAAACTATTCCTCCCGCCCTTTATTTGGGGTTAAATTTGGTATCTGCAACCTTAGTTTTAATCAAAGATCCTTGAGGTTCCTAAGAGGAAAAACTGAGGATTTACAAAAGGTCTAGGAGAACCATGTCTTTTACTAGAAATAAATGTGCTTTATTGCCCTGTGTCTTTTTATGACATCTTGTCACAATGCATCAGCAACAAAGATAAATGCTCATTTCTGTCCTTACAGATACAACAATCATTTTGTTAACATAAACTATTAGATGCTTTAAGAGCCCTTTGCACAAGACAAGTGGTATAGAAAAATGAGTCCAAACGGAGACTTTTATTAGCCACACAAGTCCTGTATAGCTCACACAACAAACAGATCACTTGGGGTCAGACAACTGAAAATATACCCAAACTGAGTGAGAAATGATAGCCTTTTATAGTGCACAGCTGCTTTTGCCTGGACATTTTGAAATGGACACCAGAACTGTTCAGAGTTGAAAGTTACCTTCTCGTGTGGAATTAGCTCATCAGGCTACCCATGTGACCTTAGACAAGGCATCTGACCTCACTGGGTTTTTCCCGCTTTCTTCCCAAGGCTGTCAGAAGGAGCAAATACTCTTTGTGAAAGCACTTTTAAAATCAAAAGCTATTATATAACTACTTATTTCTGAATCCTAAATGATCACTCCCTGGGGCCTGACAGCAGTTGGAAAGCCTGGTAACTGATCACATTTCTCTTTTGGTTGTTCACAGACTTTGAAAAGCCCCATACTTCCTCTAGACAGGGGTCTGAAATGATGAGGAAGATATCATCAACTTTCTCCAAAGTGTTTTCAAGATCTAACACCAGTGTTCCGAAACCTTCCTCACCATCACCCCCTTACCAAGACAGAAAATGAGACTGTAATACCCAATAAGCATGTTGACCTTCCTCAAAAAATACATGGTTGGTAAAACTGACATTGTGACCTATACACTGATTCTTCTAAGTATTGAAAATAAGAGCAAAGAAAGCATAAGAAGGCAGTTGGAGAAAAGGAGGGTCTTGATAAATGCTTCTGACAACCATTTTGGGATGAAAAGGGAAGCTTTGTGTCACATATAGATGCATCTAGCAGGCAGTGTGGAGTTGAAGCTCTGTTCTTGAGGGCCCTGCAGCCTTGCTGGGAAGATGAGAACTAACTTCCAAGCAAAGGTGTGATACCAATAAAACAACATGTCATCACATCTTTCAGGCACCCTAGGTGTTCAAAAAAGGGAGTCATAGCTGTGGGCTGGAGTGGTCAGGATACATTTGCTGGAGGAACTGGAATTCAGACAATCCTCAAAGGACCGTTAAGATTAGGGAGGCCTCGACAGCACCAGGAAGGCTATCCCCTCAGGTCACACACCTGCATACACTGCTGCCGTGCCTGAACAGTTTAGCTCTGGCCCATAGGACATTCTACCATAATGGAAACGGTCTGTATCTGCTCAGTTTGGTACAGGAGGCACCAGCCCCACATGGCTATTGTCACTAGCATGACTGAGGAACCCAGTCTTTGCATTTTCAGTTTAAATAGCCACATGTAGCTAGTGGTTCCCTTATCAGACAGCACAAGTCTAATCAGTCAAGGCCTCAGGGACAGCAGCCAATTCCAATTAGGTTGAAGGATTCCCTGAAAGTTCATTTCCAAAGTCTATCCTCAAACAAAGTCATGTAGAGATCTAACCCCTCAGGGAGGCTTTGACGCCTCCAGGCATCCTCTTGGTCCCTTTAAGAGACATGCACCACCAGTGTGGCCAGAGAGGAGCTCATGGTTTCCAGTCATATTTGTGCCACTGCACCTGTCAAAACTCAATTGGTGGAGAAAGGATAAGCCCCATGGAGAACACCAAAGTCAGGGAATCACAAATAGAAAATTGGAACCTGCATCTGCCAGCTGGCCTCAAGCAGTGCTTGGCTAGAAACGGCTTCCATGAGACGGAAACACATGAAGAAGGTCACTCACCAGTCATTCTCATACCCCAGCTTTATCCAGGAATGTAGGTCAGTGAAAGGTCTCAGCCTTATACTAATGCCCAAGGGAAATATTTCTATGAAAGTCAATTTCCTTTATGCTGTACCTATAGTCCAGAAATATTATTTAAGTGAAGTTTAGTAAATAGAATGCAGGCAGTTCTGCCCAAATATCACATATACCTACATTGCACTGCCTTCATCTCATTTTCTGCCCTTACATACTGAAGTTCATCGCACGCAGCAGCACAAGTTTTAAAGTTAGCTTTTAAAGATCCACAATAATGACAAGCACTGATCTTATATAAGCCTTTGTTTTTATTAAAAAGTAATACCAAAAAATAAAATTTTTTTAAAGTAACAGTAATCCAGTTTGGAAATCAAGTTATAAAAGCTACAGTGAAGTTTCCCTCTCCTCTCCCAGCTGTTGGCCTGGTTCACCTCTCCCAAAGCAATCTCTATTACTAATGGGACCAGTATCCTTCTCAGAGATAGGCTTTGGATAACAAGTATATTTTCATATGACTTTAAAAGGCAGAAAACAGGAAGAGGGAGGTGAGAATGGAAGGAGAGAATCCATGCACGCTATCTGACAGCTACTATGTCCTAATATCACTGCATTCGTAGTCTCAAATAAAGTCAGTCATTTTAAAAAATGCTCTTTTGTCTAATGAACTAAATGTCAAAAGGTGATCACCAGAATGGGAGGAAAGGTGCCTACCACAGCTCTTCAAAGTCTGCTGGCCAAAATACATTAAGAAAGTATGAGCTGGTAACTACAGTCCTTAGAACCATTTAAATATTTTTTAAAAATGAAAGCACTAAAAGTAACAATGCAGTAAAATAAAATGTAAATTAGAATAACCCAAATGTATCACAATATACCTTTCAGAGAAGAAAAAAGGAATAAAATGATAAAAACCCAGTGTTGCCCAGATGTAGGGAATTACATTTGAACTCTACAGTGGTGACAATCCTACAAATTTGATGTTTTTGAAAAGCAGTCTAACAATAAGGTGAGTTATGGTTCCAGCTGTACTTTTGGACCTGGTAACTACATTTAGGTAAATTTGGTCCAAAGGAATAATATAAAGTGAAAAAAAATGTAAAAGACTATATAAAAATGTACATAACATTACTATTTATTATGAAGAAAAATTAAAACAATCCTAGTGGGACACTGGTGTGGTGTATTGTCAGGAAAGAATGCTATACAGGCACTGAAAATTGACAAGGATAGTGAAAATATACACACAAAGAAATGCAGATATGAAATAAGTAAAACCAGCACACAAATAAAATGTGAGCACAAAATTAGGCCCTATTCGGGCCTCCCCACACATGGGCACTGGGAGGGGTGGCGTCAGTGCCCCTCCCCTCCCTTCTCGTGGTGTGGACGTGTTCCAAGGGGCCCAACCGGGCCTGCCAAGCAAGCAGGATGTGAACTGGAAGGGCCAGAAGGCAGCCACAGACCCAAGGAGACCCCAGGGTTTCCTACAACCACCGGAGAAGGCTAGAGGGAAAAAAAAAAGATGTCACACTGATAACAATTACACAGTATACTTTATGATTTGGCAATCATATGATATACTATAAAAATTCAAAGAACTTAAGAGATCTAAGTAATCATGAAGGACTTTTTTTTTTTTTTTTTGCTGCTGTTAGCTGCTTGCTAACAAATGCCTTTCTCTTGAGGAAACATCATCACAACCATCTCCAACATCAATTCTTATGCCAATTCTAAACCTAGCCTAAGGTGGATAATACCAAATGCATCAGTTTCTTATGAGGCGTAGAAAAAGCATTAGTTCAGATTTTTTCGAACAACTTCTGTAAAGATAGATCATCTTCAATCAACCCCAAGGTGCTCTTCTAAATTCTAAGCTGGCAAAAGGTAACAAAATTTTTGACTGATGTTCATTATAGAAAGTATATTGGTATTAAATATACAATAGCTATATAGGTAGGTGACAAGCATCTATTTTAGAGTAACCTGTGTCATATGGTTTTGCCCTTTTAGGATCCAGCACACAATTTCAATATTTTTAATGATTCATCTAGGGACCAATGTGTCTTTGATGACATGCTGTTGGTCATACTTAGTTTGCATGCATGCTAAGTTGCTTCATTTGTGTCCAACTCTTTACAACCCAATGGACTGTAGCCTGCTAGGCTCCTCTGTCCATGAAATTCTCTAGGCAAGAATACAGGAGTGGGTTTCCATGCCCTCATCCAGGGGATATTCCTGATACAGGGATCAAACTTGCACCTCATACATTGCAGGTGGACTCTACCACTGAGCCACCAGGGAAGCCCATACTTAAAGAACAACAAATGTTTACCACAGATATAATTATTATTTCCAACTGGAAAAAATGATCTGTTCTTATCATTCATTTTATGATGGAGTTCTCCCAGTAACACTTGCAGAAATCAGGGGCCACCTATTTAGGAAAGGAAAGATACTAGGTTAAATCCTTTCAGTGCAAATAGTCACACCCAAACATGTCTTCTAAGCTTACCTTTTCAGATGAAAGATAGCAGCAAATGTTTGACTTTATTGTTTGGTCTCAACAGCATAGTGCACACAGCACTTTATACTTCACTAGACTACCATTTAGACAATGACCAGGCTATTCCTTTCAAAAAGCTTCAAAACATGTTTACAGAACATCTCCTATACTAGATAAGGATCACTTCCAATTTAGGGTTCACTGAGTCCATAAACTATCAAGATAGATACTTATGAGGTCACATTCCAGTAGGTTAGAGGAAGGACAGACAGACTAGGGTGTTAATTAGGCCACATGAAAGAAATACTGATATGCCAGAAGTAAAAATTGTTCTTAACAAGCACTTTATTCACCGGCTGTTCAGCTGTGAGGTCACTGCGAGTTTGTCCACCAATGAACTGCCACTCTTCTGTGAAGTGAACTCATGAAAGGAACCAGTAAACATTCGTTGTTGTCAAAAATCAACTAAAACCAATAGCTACCTGGTTGTTCTCAGCTGGGTATAGTACAGGGTGTATTTGCACCTCTCAGATCTGACTCTAGGGAGTATAAGTGAGCTCTGAAACGCAATGCTGCTACACTTTCCATCATCACTGCATTTTCACCAAGGCTAAATTTCTCATGGGCTACTCAGCCAATGGCAGAGTGCAGCAGAGATGCTAAAATTGGTTTTTCCTGCAAGACACAGGACTTCCCCCACAGGTGACTGGGCAGGGATGCTGTCAGGGAAGAAGCCCATCCTCACAAAGGATGGCAGGTCGACCTGATCCCATGTTACAGATGCAAAGTAGACAGACTCATGGGGCAGAACAAGATAATACTTTATCAGCAAACAACATGGATATCAGTGGAGTTCTGCCAGTCCCCAAGGGCAATTCAGTGGGCTCAGAGACATGCTACCTATGTGGCAGGTTGCATCACTGCTGAGGAACCCAGGGTCAAGGGCCCAGGACCTTCTGAGCAATGAACAAACAAACCAGTGCTCCTTCCCCTGGGAAGTGAGTGGTTAAACAGTACTCATACTATGGTCACTTTGCCCTGCAGAAATGGTTCAGCAGGTAAACTGTGCTTTCAAGAAACTCACCAAGAACGTGCAGATGCTCAGGGCCCATGGTGGACTGCCTGTCCTGAAAGACGCATTTGCTTCACAAAATGTCCTTAGAATTGCACTAGCTAAATTTTCCTCCCCACCCACCCTTCCTTCCCTCTCTCGGGGCTAGAGACCTGCATCAAGTCCCACAGCTCTCCTCTGACTCCCTCCGCATTCTCCCTCAGAGGCCTTTACCCTGATCAATCTCTTCTGTATTTAATCCCATCTTGGCCCCTGCTTCTCAGTTCAGTTCAGTCACTCAGTCGTGTCCGACTCTTCGCAATCCCATGAATCACAGCACGCCAGGCCTCCCTGTCCATCACCATCTCCCGGAGTTCACTCAGACTCATGTCCATCGAGTCCGTGATGCCATCCAGCCATCTCATCCTCTGTCGTCCCCTTCTCCTCCTGCCCCCAATCCCTCCCAGCATCAGAGTCTTTTCCAGTGAGTCAACTCTTCCCATGAGGTGGCCAAAGTACTGGAGTTTCAGCTTTAGCATCATTCCTTCCAAAGAAATCCC
>SJYW01014126.1:45420-56970 GCA_006410735.1 Raphicerus campestris
TTCCTCTTCACTTTCTGCCATAAGGGTGGTATCATCTGCATATCTGAGGTTATTGATATTTCTCCTGGCAATCTTGATTCCAGCTTGTTTCTTCCAGACCAGCATTTCTCATGATGTACTCTGCATAGAAGTTAAATAAACAGGGTGAGAGTATACAGCCTTGATGTACTCCTTTTCCTATTTGGAACCAGTCTGTTGTTCCATGTCCAGTTCTAACTGTTGCTTCCTGGCCTGCATACAGATTTCTCAAGAGGCAGGTCAGGTGGTCTGGTATTCCCATCTCTTTCAGAACTTTCCACAGTTTATTGTGATTCACACAGTCAAAGGCGTGGGCATAGTCAATAAAGCAGAAGTAGATGTTTTTCTGGAACTCTCTTGCTTTTTCCATGATCCAGCGGATGTTGGCAATTTGATCTCTGGTTCCTCTGCCTTTTCTAAAACCAGCTTGAACATCAGGGAGTTCACGGTTCACGTATTGCTTAAGCCTGGCTTGGAGAATTTTAAGCATTACTTTACTAGCAGAGAACCCATTATCACAGATGGTGCCAGCAGTGGTCCAAGAGAGCAGGCTGTTTAAGATGCGCTCTGGGACTGCTTCAGTCACTGCCTGGTGGGCAGAATGGACACTGTCCTGAGGGGATGTGGGGCACGGACAGTCCCAGGCCTTGAGGACCCAACTGCTACAGATTTCTCTGGAGATGATGTGGGAAACCTGAGAAAACAGGCTGCCAGATGTGGTGATTCAGACTTTTGAAAATGGAGGAATAAGGAAGGCCTACAAAGACAGTGGAAATGGCTGGATACTGTTAAGTGTACTGATGCCCTGCAGCAGGGTAATGAGAAATGGATAACCATTAATTAGTAAAGAGTATGGGCCTCCAGGAGCTTCCAAAGAGGCCCTCAGTTCCTGTAGTGGAGGAGTGGATGCAGCAGAGCAAAAAAGCCGTAAGAGTTGCAGAACTCCAGGGAGATTAAATACTCAATATTTAACATACGGCAGGTCGGCTTTGCTGCAGTCAGGGCCACACGACTTCATATGGTTGGAAAATCCTTGGGACCCTGAAACGTGGGGTAGGAACATCTGGTTAGACTCTCCTGAAGGTGGTGGCTCTGGAGACACCCCCACCCAGCTCTCAGTATGCAAAGGGGGGCCATTCTTTCCAAACAAGGGCTTGCACACCCTGTGCTAGAAGATGCCAGAGGCTGCTCCCCTCACCAGACATGCAGTGCCCCCTCACCCAGGAGCTGTGTCCAGCCTCTTTCCTGGTTACCAAACTGCTATCTAGGATTAAATTCCAGCATTTCCTGGCTAGGGAAGTGCTAGGCCTATCAAAAAGCTGCAAGAATTAACTGGCAGGTACTGACAGGAGCCATGGGAACACTGGGTTTGGTTTTCAAGGGCGCTGTATCAAGAATCAGAAAAGCAAGAATTCAGACTTAGAACTCAGCATATAGGATTGAGAGGGCTTCCCAAGTGGCTCAATGGTAAAACAATCAGGCTGCAATGCAGGAGACACAGGAGATGCAGGTTCGATCCCTGGGTGGGGAAGATCCCCTGGAGGAGGGCACGGCAACCCACTCCAGTATTCTTGCCTGGAGAAGCCCACTGTCGGAGGAGCCTGGCGGGCTAGTCTATAGGGCTGCAGACTCAGACACGACTGTAGCAACTGAGCACACGCACACACATACATACAGAATTTAACCCCCAGGCAAGAACTGCAGGGGCTGAGCAGCTTCCACTGAGGTGGCTCACAGAGGACTGGAGAAAGTGCTGGCCACCACTAAGCAAAGTAGAAACACCTGAGCTGTCCTGGCAAAGGACCAAGGAAGGAATGAAGAGGCCAAGGCAAGTAGGTATCCTGGAGAGGAGATTCCACGAGGTAAGAAACTCACCAGAGGGTAGTATTCCATTGCAGGGTCCAGAGGATATCCCACTCACTGAGGCTCACACTGGTGAGAGGGGCACCAGTGTCATTAGGTTCAGAGGTGGCCTCCGCTGCAGGCCAGGGATGGCAGTAAGAGATCATCACAGAGCCAGGGCCCCGCAGTAATAAAAACCTAGGAAGTGCCAAAGAATTGATGCTTTTGAACTGTGGTGGTGGAGAAGACTCTTGAGAGTCCCCTGGACTGCAAGGAGATCAAACCAGTCAATCCTAAAGGAAATCAATTCTGAACAGTATTGGAAAGACTGATGCTGAAGCTGAGGCTCCAATACTGTGGCAACCTGATGCCAAGAGCTGACTCATTAGAAAAGCCCCTTGATGCTGGGAAAGACTGACAGCAGGAGGAGAAGGGGGCAACAGAGGATGAGATGGTTGGATGGCATCACTGACTCGATGGACATGAGTTTGAGCAAGCTCCAGTTGGTGATAGACAGGGAAGCTTGGTGTGCTTCAGTCCACGGGGTTGCAAAGAGTCGGACATGACTGAGTAACTGAACTGAACTAAGCGGTACTTATCCACCAGAAGCCAGGAAGACACAAATACTAGAGCGAACCTCAAGGTCAGAAGGGCAGCCTAGCGGGCTTCACCCACATGGACTCATGGAAATGGTGCAAATGGACCATGGTGTCCCTAGAAGCAATACAGAGAGCCACCAAGGGTTATCACTCAAGATCTACAAGCTGAAAAAGGCAAAAGTGGAGAAACAGGGGGCCGAGGGAAGTTATCCCCAATAAAAAGTCCAAATTACTTGCTCAATTTCCAGACATCAGCCCATCCTCAGATCTAGAAGAGGTAGCTGGGCCTATAGAAGGAAGGACAATGCCATGTAATGCTTCTCCCAGCACTAACTAATGAAGTGACCTAAAGCCACTCATTTGGGTGTATGTACACTGGGGCAAGAATAGCCAGACAATTGAATACTGGATGCAAGATATATATGGCGTATGTAGATACATATATATATATATACACATACATATATGTATACCCTTTTTCTCTGAAAAAGCTCTAATTGATACATAAATCAAATACATATTCCATGGAGATGCAGTGGATCAGTGCTGCTGTTAAACACCTGAATGATGCAGACAGTGGTAGGCTCTATGATAACTCTGCACCTATGGCCATATGGGGATTCCTGTATGACCAGCTGGAGGAGCAAACAACTTACAGATGGGCCAGCTCTCAATATCTAAGTATAAAATGAAGACGGGTGGTATCTATATAACTGCAGATACGTTCACGGGGGAGAAGGAACATCTTTCCAGTGGATGGAACAACAAGCAGGGCACTTGACTTGGTGTGGAAAAAGTGGCCCAAAGTGAGACGTTTATTGAATACATAAGACTCCTGGAAGTGGCCAATGGCTTGACCATCCAATTGGAAGCCTGGAAGGAAAAGGGCTGGAAGATCAGAGACAAGGCAATCTGATGCAAAAGCCATGGACTGACACATAGGAGCATGCAAAGTGTGAAGATTTCTGCATCATATGTTAACCACCACCAGAAAACATCTATTATGTAAGAGGGACTGAACCACCAGGCAGACACAATGACTCAGCCAGATGCAGGGGCCTTCATTAGTTACTACACAACTGGCATGATGGACACGAGCAGAGTGGTCACGGTGNATCAATTCTGAACAGTATTGGAAAGACTGATGCTGAAGCTGAGGCTCCAATACTGTGGCAACCTGATGCCAAGAGCTGACTCATTAGAAAAGCCCCTTGATGCTGGGAAAGACTGACAGCAGGAGGAGAAGGGGGCAACAGAGGATGAGATGGTTGGATGGCATCACTGACTCGATGGACATGAGTTTGAGCAAGCTCCAGTTGGTGATAGACAGGGAAGCTTGGTGTGCTTCAGTCCACGGGGTTGCAAAGAGTCGGACATGACTGAGTAACTGAACTGAACTAAGCGGTACTTATCCACCAGAAGCCAGGAAGACACAAATACTAGAGCGAACCTCAAGGTCAGAAGGGCAGCCTAGCGGGCTTCACCCACATGGACTCATGGAAATGGTGCAAATGGACCATGGTGTCCCTAGAAGCAATACAGAGAGCCACCAAGGGTTATCACTCAAGATCTACAAGCTGAAAAAGGCAAAAGTGGAGAAACAGGGGGCCGAGGGAAGTTATCCCCAATAAAAAGTCCAAATTACTTGCTCAATTTCCAGACATCAGCCCATCCTCAGATCTAGAAGAGGTAGCTGGGCCTATAGAAGGAAGGACAATGCCATGTAATGCTTCTCCCAGCACTAACTAATGAAGTGACCTAAAGCCACTCATTTGGGTGTATGTACACTGGGGCAAGAATAGCCAGACAATTGAATACTGGATGCAAGATATATATGGCGTATGTAGATACATATATATATATATACACATACATATATGTATACCCTTTTTCTCTGAAAAAGCTCTAATTGATACATAAATCAAATACATATTCCATGGAGATGCAGTGGATCAGTGCTGCTGTTAAACACCTGAATGATGCAGACAGTGGTAGGCTCTATGATAACTCTGCACCTATGGCCATATGGGGATTCCTGTATGACCAGCTGGAGGAGCAAACAACTTACAGATGGGCCAGCTCTCAATATCTAAGTATAAAATGAAGACGGGTGGTATCTATATAACTGCAGATACGTTCACGGGGGAGAAGGAACATCTTTCCAGTGGATGGAACAACAAGCAGGGCACTTGACTTGGTGTGGAAAAAGTGGCCCAAAGTGAGACGTTTATTGAATACATAAGACTCCTGGAAGTGGCCAATGGCTTGACCATCCAATTGGAAGCCTGGAAGGAAAAGGGCTGGAAGATCAGAGACAAGGCAATCTGATGCAAAAGCCATGGACTGACACATAGGAGCATGCAAAGTGTGAAGATTTCTGCATCATATGTTAACCACCACCAGAAAACATCTATTATGTAAGAGGGACTGAACCACCAGGCAGACACAATGACTCAGCCAGATGCAGGGGCCTTCATTAGTTACTACACAACTGGCATGATGGACACGAGCAGAGTGGTCACGGTGGCTGACGGAGGCCCAGCAGCAAGGATGCCTGTTTACCAAGGCTCATCTACTGGGACTCCTCTGACAGGTGACTCTTGATCAAGGGCTCACCACTGGTCTTGCTGAAATAAGTCTTAGAACTCTACTGCAGTCTTAAGACTTTTCCTACGTAACTTTCTTCTTTCCCTCCCTTTCTTCTCCAGAAGTTAGACATCCATCATAGTCTTACAGCTTTCCCAATCTCCACCAGCTCCCTCCCCCCTCTCCTTCATGGACATCCCAACCACCATTCTAGGTGCACATCTCATCTAAGACCCACACAAACACACCAGTTGATTTAACTTAGCACATTCACTATTAAAGCTCTAGTCCTCTGTTTTACAGTGTCAGAAATTCCATTTTAATAATTCAGCAGAGGTATCAAGGTTTTGTGGACTGTTCCTATCAAATTTATAAAGGATTGATTAAATAAATAAGTAGAATAAAATAAAATAAATGAAAAGAAATCTCAAAATGAGAAAGAACTACCCATTAGACCAGACAGATATGCAATGGAGCTGACAAAGTGTTCCCACCTCACCAAGAGCAGCTACTCTAAAAGCAGTCTAAGCACAGAAGCAGGCTGGTGTACCTGGCTAACCAAAAGGTGGAAACAACCCACATGTCTATCCATTCAGGAGTGGCAAACAAAACATGGAATATCCATACAATGGGACATTATCCATAAAAACAAATGAGGTGTCTGGAGAAGGGAATGGCTACCCATTACAATATTCTTGCCTGGAGAATTCCATGGACAGAGGAGCCTGGAAGGCTACAGTCCATGGGATCACAAAGAGTTGAAAAAGACTGAGTAACATTTTCATTGATACAATATGGATGCACCTCAAAAATATTATACTAAGTGAAAGGCACCAAACACAAAAGGCCACATGTACAATTCCACTTACGTGAAATGTCCAGAATAGGTAAGTCTACAGGAACTGAAAGCAGATTGGTAGTTGCCAGGGACAAGGAGGACGAGGGGATGGGGAAGAGCTGCTTAATGGGTATACAGGGTTTCATTTTGGGGTGATGAAAATATTTTGGAACTAGATAGAATTGGTGGCTTTTTAACACTGTCAATGTACCAAACTAAACTGAATGTTCTCTTTAAAATGGTTAATTTCAAGATAAATATCATATACTGATACATATATACAGAATCTAGAAAGATGGTACTGATGAATCTGCAAGGCAGACATGGAGAAACATAGAAAACAGACTTATGGGCACAGCGAAAGGGGAGGAGAGGGTGAGATGTACGGAGAGTAACATGGAAACTTTCAATAACATATGTAAAATAGATACCCAGTGGGAATTTACTGTTGTGTCTCAGGGAACTCAAACAGGGGCTCTGTATCAATCTAGAGGTTGAGATAGGGAGGGAGATGGGAGGCTCAAGAGGGAGGGGACATATGTACACCTATGGCTGATTCATGCTGATGTTTGACAGAACACAGAATTCTGTAAAGCAATTATCCTTAAATTTAAAAATAAGTATTTTAAATGGTTAATTTCATGTGAATTTCTTCTCAATAAAATAAGTAAGTTATAAAGAAAAAATGTAGACACATCAACCAAAACAAAAACAGCAAAACTGAAAAAAAAAAAGATGTCTACAGATTCAAAAAACAGGGGGCAGGTAGGCAAAAATAAGGAAGAAGCAGGCTGATGATCCTTATCACATTCATAGCAACCTGTCTGAACCTGGTTAAGCCACACTTCTCTGCCCAGTGGTTATAGCTGCCAACTGGAAAGGTTCTTAGCATGTAGCACAAAGACTGGAATTCTAGAACTGTCTGGTATTTCCCCTTCCTGGCCATTTCATTATAAATTGGGGTCATGAATTCAATGGCCATATTTATGAACCCAGATTTAGTACATGCTCTGGTAAGTACCAAAAGTATCAAGTACATTCCCAGGGACAATGGATTCTGCTCAAAAATCCAGGACATTTAGCTGTTAAAAACTACAGCTCTCTTGATGATTATTATATTCAAGGGATCAAAAGAATTCATTCTCAGACTTTACATGCAAATATAGTAAAAGAATAACTGAATTTCATTGTATTTGAAAAATACAGTTCATTTTTAATTCTACCGTGCTGAATAGCTGAACAGGCTGCGGCATCAGTGATGCCTGTGCTCCCTGGGATGAGAGGACTCCCGGTCCAGGAAGTGCCGGGACCTTTTGTGCAGGTGGGATTTATCTCAGCTCCTACTTCTATTCCTATAACCACGCCCCTCAGCTCGCCTGTCATGCCGTGTGGAACGTATGTCTGAGCTCCAACCCCCGTCTCTCTCCCTGTGCCTGTCTTCTCACTCTTCCCTCCTGCTTGATGACTTGTGTTCGTGCCTGGACTTCTCCTTTCTTGGCTCCCTCTCTCGGTCCTCCATTCCACCGTGGCAGGTCATCCTGACCTCAGGGGAACTGGGGTGGGACTTCCGCACCTCCCTGGACTCTGACTTCTGACCCTTCTCTGCCTTCTCTGAGTGCTTCCCACTGTGCTTTTTAGAGCCAGGGTCATCTTTTTCCTTTATCATCTTGCTTCTGGGCAATGAAGAGGAGGCTGGCTGCTCTGCCTGTACCAGTCTTCTTTTTTTCTTTTTTTCCTTTTTGTCTGGAGCAAAAGAGAGGCACAATCAGTAAGAAAAAGAAAATGGAAAAGATGGAGGATATACAAAAGGAAAGCATGCTTGGCAGCAGCATGAAACACTCACAGTCTCTACTAGAAAAGTGCCTCCAAGAATCCAAGCTGGATGTCTGTCACCCTTAATATGTCAGGTTGCTGTATAAGGCAACTCCAGTTCTTAATTCTCTCTCTAAAGACCCTACCTCCAGTCATATTGTTAGGTACCAGAGGGTTAGGACTTCAATATATGCATTTTGGTGGCCAGAATTTAGCCCACAGCATTAGTCTTCTGCTGATACTTCTTTCCCAGTTAAAGTAAGGTTCCCCACACCTGCCCCCTTCACACTTGAAAACTGACTACCAACTCTCAGTGAAGGCTAAGAAGAGCAAACATTAAGCCTACCCAGAATCTTCTCATAGGCCTTAACCATTTACCTTTTTTTCTGTTTTTTTGGTGGGTTTGTCATCTTCAGAGCCCTCAGATGAACTTGGTGGAGGAGTATGAGTCCCACAGCCCCTTCCCTGCAGCTCTCTGGTCACCTCATCCATTTCTTCTGAGTCCTTAGGAAGTCGATAGACACATGATCCACTCGGATAGTTCTTCTTTTGATCTAAGACAAGACAGGCAATGCTTTGGCAGATAGCTATTTGCTACCAAACACAGCCCTCTATCTATTTGAACCCAGCTGCAGAAATCCATGGTTTGAACCATTCCCATTACCCTCTTGCTAATTCTGTTTTCTCTGAAAATCTCAAAAGCAGACCTGCTCAATTGATGTGTCACAGCACACATCCCTACACATTCGCTCAACCCTGGGGGCAGTCAGGTAGAGCCTGGGGCAGCTGGAGATCCTCAGAGCCTCATCAGTTTATCCCAGAGTTCTATATAAATATCTCCATGTTATAAGTGTGCCATGAAGTGAAAAGAGCCTGGGAAGTACTGCCCCAAAGCATAAGCAGCATGGAAAACTGCAAGAGTTTAGATGCACAAACATGAATTACCTTCCATCTGTAACATTAATTTACAGTGAAACATACTGTGAAAAAGCCTGGAAGTTAAAGGGAATTCCTAAAACTCAGCTCAATGCTACAGCTGCTTTCTCAACACAACTGGATGAGGCCAAAGCAGAACAATAGCTGGGAGAGGGTAAGAAATCTAGAAAAGACTACTTTCTTTTCTCTTAAGCGCTCACTCTGCTGGGAGCCAGCACGGGAGATCCCACCCATGACAAAGGTCATGAGGAAGAGGCCTGACAGGCAAAGGCGAGTCAGGACTCGAGGGACCCCCTGGACCTGCTAAAATCCCAAAACCAGAATTTGCCTGTCCTGCTATTTTTCACCAACTCCTCTGTTACCAACGGGGGGGCTGTCCCCGACCAACTTTCTCTGAAGAAAATTAACTTAGAGCTCTAGTAAGTAAGTCTTCTAGGCATAATTGGAGTGTTTCAATTCAAACCCCTCTGATAGCTTTCTAACTTGCCTGACAGGTTTATCCGGACTTTTACAACTATACATGTGATTGTTTACAGCCTCCCAACTGCGAGAGGCACAGGAAGCTTAAAACATTCTAGGAATGTAGAGCCTTTCAAGGAGTTAAAAATTATTAGAATAGTATTGGTGAAGGATTTCATTGTTGAACCAATACTTGCTGCCAAGTTTTCATATTCTTTATTTGTTGTGTACCCAGGAATGCAATAATATAGTTGATATATAGAAAAAACAAGTACCAATATTAGATCTTTAAGTACTTTCTTTGTTGTAACCCACTGCACCTTTGTTCTATAAGAATGTAACTTTATTTAGTACTTTGATGGTGATGCAGATTAAAGAAAAAACACTTCAAGGGAAAATGAGTTTTCTGGTTGATTAACATTTATCAAGGAAAAGAGCCATAAAATGTTAACAGGCCTCCTGCCCAGAAGATAATATAAATCACCTGAGACCTTTTGTATACAAAAAGGTATGCAGAAAGAAAGCCTGGTATCAATAAGGGTCAGGACTGCTGCCCCTGCATGACTCTACATCTTCCATTATGTACCACTTAGGGTATATAATCTCCTTTTGAAAATAAAGTTATGGGTCTTGCACAAGCTTGGCCTCCCCATGTCATTCCTTCTTTCTCTTTCAGGCTAATTCCCTGGAGCGCAGGGGCCCTCTGAGTTCACGTCTCTGCCCAGGCTTCTAAGACCCACGTGAGTGGGTGCCCAAGGCAGGGCACCTTCCGCTATTCAAGAAGGCGCCTGTGGCCTATGTGAACAGTGCCAAGTCCCTTGTCTGGGGCTTTATTGGCTTTCTGCATAAACCAAGGACTATCAGCCTCTTTTTCTCCTCTATTTTCTTAACGGCAACATTTTTTTAAATCTCTCTATATATCTACATATCTCTCTCACCACATCATCACCCTGAGGATACCCTGGATCCAACCAGGGCTGGACCCCAGTATCACTCCTTGCTCCACCCCCCCACCATACTGGAACCACTGGATCATGCTGATACTATCACTATGAATCACAACTCTCCAGGTGAACAACAAAATATTAGACCCTCACTTAAAACAAAAACATTCGGGCAGATAAAGACTTACTCTATAAGCAATGCCATCAGAAATGTGAAATGTCTGGCTTTTACTGTTCCATTCAAGAGCAAGTTTTTACTCCTACCCCTAAGCCTGAGTACTTTCACCTATCCTATTCCACCATAAAAGGTGGAATAAAGTCACCTTTTATGGTGACTTCCTTTCACTGCTGGTGCAATCAGTGACAAATTCTCCAAGTCAAGAGTCACGCCTCCAACCTGTGACAATGCTCATTCAATGGCAGTGCTTTTCCTAAGTGAGCACAGGGAGCATGTGGAGCACAGATAGCCCTGACTTGCCCCATCCTCTTTTCATGTCTCACTCTTATGTCATCACACCCTGTCTCACTTACAAGGGTGGAGGAGAGAGAATCGAGGACAGAAACATTCAGAATGAGTTACTTTCATAGACTTTGTCATCAGATTTTAGAGAATTTTCAGGGCCCAGTACTGCTAAGTCAATGGAGACATATGAGAGACATATATGGCTAGGTCCTCAGCCACGAAACCATGATAGAACCCCAAATTCCCTGATACAGGACCACATGAAATAAGAGTGTTTGCTAGTCTCTTTGCTCTTCAATACAAGCAGAAATGAGAGTGGAGTGTAAGGAAGAAAAGGTGAAAAACAGATACCTGGTTGGGTGCAAGATGAAGGGGAATGGGGGGTCATGGTACCTATGCTCCTGAGGACATAGCTTGCTAAGAGATGGGGAAAAGAAACGCATGTTGACAGGGTCATGAGCCAACGGAATTATTTCCTGGGGTCATTTCCCAGTCCGTATGTCCCCATACCTCTGCAACCCAGCTGACCAGTACTGCGCTTGAGCCCGTAGTCATCAGCTGGGAAATGAAACTGAAACNCATGAGCCAACGGAATTATTTCCTGGGGTCATTTCCCAGTCCGTATGTCCCCATACCTCTGCAACCCAGCTGACCAGTACTGCGCTTGAGCCCGTAGTCATCAGCTGGGAAATGAAACTGAAACCCTACACAATGGAAAAGTTCTGCTCAGTAAGCATACTCACCTTGATCCCATTAAAATTGTCAACAGCCAGAATTGTGGTCCTCTGGTCTTCACAGCAGAGGAAACAGAATCCTTTGGATTTCCCAGTCTTCTTGTCCTGTACCAGATTAATGTTAACAATCTCCCCATATTTATTTAATTTATAAGAGAGTAAGACACTATTGATTTAAAATGTAAAAACTTTCAGATTGGATGATAAAATAAAATTCAGATAATATAATCTGTACAGGAGACACACTGAGAACAAGATGACAAAGAAAGGTTAAAAATTAAAAGTTAGAAAAAGATATATCAAGAACACCTAATTTTAA
>SJYW01014136.1:0-20274 GCA_006410735.1 Raphicerus campestris
TATAACTTCTAATCAACCCACTATACTATACTAATAATCTTCTCAAAAGAGTCTGTATTTAGAAAGTTTTAAAGCATCTTGTGCCTCTCATTGTTGGGAGGCTGTAAACAATCATATGTGCCCGGATGAACCTGAATCAGGCAGGCTAGAGAAACTTCAGAGGAGTTTGTAAGTTGAAACACTCTTAAGTGTTTCATGCCCCGGAATTTTTATTAACTGGAGCTGCAAGTTAACTGCTCCGAGAAAAATGGTGATGGGGGAGAGCCCCCCGTAAAGTCAGAGGTGTAGGTGAGAGCATAAAACAGACTCTGGTTTTGGGGGTAGATGCTTGGGAACAGGGGGTCTCCTGAGGCTTGATCCTGCCGAAGCCTCCTTCCTTATGACCTTTGTCATGGGCGGAGTTCCTCACACTGGTTCCCGGCACGGAGGGAAAAAACACGGGAGAGAACAGACATACTGGAGGAGAGCAGGCAATCAGGATTAGGTGGACAGCGAGAGATACAGTGGGTCAGAGATAGAGGGACAGCAGATAGGGAGCCTGGGAAAAGGTGAGAGGAGAAGGGCAGAAAGTCTGCTGCTGGGCAGGAGGCAGGAGATGAGGCAAGCTGGCAGGTGGGCAGATCAAAGCAGGAAGTGGGCAAAGAGGCAAGGACAGGGAGAGTGACAGCAAGATAGAATGGAGACAAGGGCCCTCAGAGCTTGTCCTTGTCCCCACCTAGATCAGACAGCTTCCTGAGTTGCAAGTGGATCCCATTTTCGGATCTCTGCACCATGACTGGAGTGGGCACAGGGACCCTGGAGGGATCCGGTGACAGCTCAAAATGAAGCAAGGTCAGGGCCACGGCCACCTTCAACTCATTCATGGCAAACTGCTTCCTGATGCAGTTCCTGGGTAAGGAGGGGGAAAGGAAGAGAGCAGAGGCTTCTAACCCCTGCTGAGCACAGGGATTCAGAGCTGTCCTCCACACAGCCCAGCCCTGATCCCTTCCTTACTCATCACAATTAACTTGCCAGCAAAGCTTTGGGCCAGCTCTCTCCCTGACCTAAGACAAAGCCCACATCTCCAAGGACTGTCTCCAACCTCCTACTTCGCTCTCAGCAGGATCAGTACTTTAAGCCAGAGTCAAGTCAAGTGGATCAAAATGTGAACTAGTACTTTATTCACTTGTCTGTAAGCAATTCCTGGTTTCAGGTCAGCTCAGGGCACTGTAGGGAGAGGGGTCCTGAGACACCCTCTCGGGACCTTAGCACCTATGATGGAGAAACAGGCTGTTCAGTCCCAAGAGATGACAAGACAGGGTTGTGCAAGGAATCAGAGTGGCAACAGGGAGCTTCCTAGAGAGGACAAGGGTTAATGACCCTGAACCTGCTGACTATTTGCCTCCCAATTAATGGTCTGACTTCTTGTTTCCCTTCAGCTCCTCAGTCAATTTACCTTTGGAACCTTCCCATTCTAATCCAGAAATGACCCTCCTAACCATCCCTTGGGCTCCTCATCTGGCCTTTAGGCCTCCATTCCTTCCCTTCCTCTAAACCCACAGTAGCTCCAGGCCTGCCCTGTTCTGCATCACAGGGAGGACACATCCCAGTGCCTCAGCAGCATCACAGCTGTCTCTTGATTCTTCCTCACTCACCTGGGGTCTGTCCCTCTCCTCTTCCTGACTCAGCGATGGTTGAGGTCCCCTCCCCTTGCCTCTGCCATCCTCATGCTCCAGGGTCAATCCAGTGACCACCACCCTCACCCCCTCTGCCGGCTGCACCTCTTCCCACTCGGGACCCTCAAGGCACCATGGGTGTTAACTCAAGGACACATCACATCCAGTGCCCAGCACAGTGCCAGATCATGGATCCCCCCACAGTCTGCTCAAGGAATGAATGAGTGAGAGTGGGTGGGTGAATGATGTCTGTTCAAGTAGACGTGTTGTTGACAGTGAGCCCTGGGGGAGGACAGCGTTATCATCCCTGTGTTTCCATCTCCTAGCACAGGTCCTGACACACGGAGACACACTTAATACATACTTTCATATAAAATTAATTGAATTGAAAACATCCCAAATGGAGTGAGAATGGAGGGACTAGGAATCAAACCACCTAGTCCCTCCTGCCCTCTAGTGGCAGCTGCATAACATGCAGCCATGTCTACAAGGAAGGACTGGACCTTGATATAAACCAAATCCTAGAACCAATTTAGAAGACAGTTTGCTTCAAACCTGTTCTGCAAAGGTTGATTCACCAACTGAAATTTTCCTAGGGCTGTAGAGTCAGAAAAAACTTGTTCNACAAGGAAGGACTGGACCCTGATATAAACCAAATCCTAGAACCAATTTAGAAGACAGTTTGCTTCAAACCTGTTCTGCAAAGGTTGATTCACCAACTGAAATTTTCCTAGGGCTGTAGAGTCAGAAAAAACTTGTTCCTACTAAGTTTCAAAGTCACTGAAATTACGGTCCCATGGACTGTATGTAGTCCACCAGTCCATGGGATTCTCCAAGCAAGAATACTGGAGTGGGTTCCATTTCCTTCTCCAGGGGATGTTCCCAACCCAGGATCAAACCCAGGTTTCCTGCATTGCAGGCAGACTCTTTACCAACTGACCTACCAAGGAAGGCTAACTTTCTATAGCCTTTACGATTTTCACAGCAATCATTTAGGAGTGTATCATCCAGGTTAACAGCTATTTCAAGGGTGCTTCATACTTTACATGCAAGGGATTTTTCAAATGCATCTGTCAAATACAAAGAAGTTTTCCCCCTGTAGGGAAAGAGCAAATTAACCAAAATGACATGGTCAGGCTCTCTCGCCCTGTGGCCTCTTGCTCTTGCACCACAGTTTGTAAACAATGATTATGTAACAGATGAGATCACGTATAACACTGCATTCACACTTCACAAGGTACTTGCTTGGACTGGGGCTACTTTTGTTATATAAACTCCACCTGGAAAGGCCCTGGGGGTGGTGTGTGGTACACCTTAATGAGTTTCACCAAGAAGACCCTGGCTCCGGCTGCATTGGGGCTACACTGGCGCTACATCATGGATATGTCATATGAAGTTATGTTCTGGCTGCCTTATGGTTATGTTATGACTGCTGCTACAGCTGCTGCATCAGCGAGGAGACAGGCAGTGTTATGGCGGCCTTGCCAGCCAGGAGAGAATAAACATGCCTGCAGTTCCCATGACTCCTCCAGTCTTCTTCCAGCCTCTTAGCCCATGCCTTGACTACCCTGGGTTCAGCAAACAGTGTGCAGTGTGAACAGCAAGATAGTTGGTGCCATGAGCAGGATCAGCAATACACTCCCCAAGGCAGACTTGAATGTCCTCCACTTTATGCTTTCTCTTATAACATTAGACTCTGTAGAATCTGGGACTATGATATATAACCTCTGCTATTATATAAGAATTTTGGAAACAGGAAAATATGTCATGGTTATATTAATACACAGTCAAAACTATCGGAGGTACTGCAGAAATAGAGAACATACTCATGACTGTGAAACTTTCTTCAAACAACAACTGTAACTGATCCTATACATGGAAGGCAGCTGAAGTTCCAAACCCATGCAAACATGACAGATACTGTGAGGGGGGCGTTGGTGAATTAAACAGAAAGGCAGTGTGCCAACCAGGAATGCAGGAACAGAGAAAATCTTCTTTTAAGGTGACTGAAACTGTGCTAACTAAACATGTAGTTTAACGTTCATGAAAACTTCTAGTGCTAAAAAGTTACACTCCTAAAGTGAGGAAAACTCTGGATACTTTGGTTCGGCCACTGACATGGAAATAAGGTCAATCCTTGTGGACATCAGGAGGTCAATGCCATTGTGGAGGGCCCTGAAGTCCTTCTTATACATGGAGACCCAGGCCTCCTTCTCAGCACATCAACATACAAAGACAGAACTTCATGCTCCACATATGAAGGTAGACAGTCACACTCAGCAGGGAGCAACCGGTGACACCTGTTTCCCCCAGTACAGAGGCCTCACCTGGACCCTCCTGAGAAGGGCAGGAAGGCATGGCTGTGTCGAGTAGAACCTGGTACGAACCAAGATGGGTCAAACACCTGCAGAGAGAGCACTGGGACCAGGACATGTGAGGTCAAACTTCTAGCATCAATCTACCAGGGGACAAGAATCTCAGAGCAGGAACAGGAGGACAGGTTGTTGTGGAGAGAGCATCCCATGCCCTCCTCCCACCACCATTGTACCTCTGGGTTTGGCCACACCTTTGGGTTGTGATGAAGCCCATGAAAGGAGAGGGGAGGATGGTTCCTGTGGGGCAGAGAGGAGAGAGAGAAGTCTGATGGTCCCATAGTTCAGGGGATGTGCGTCTTCCCAGGACAAACATCCTGGGAGCCAGCATGGGAACACCCTCCTTCACTCTGAACAAAATGATGCTCTTGAAGACAGGAGGGCGGGGCATGACAAAGCACACGAGCACTGATTAGGAGAAGGCGGCCAGGGCTCAGGATTAAGAAGTAAAACAACTGCAAGGTTACACTTAGNACTCTGAACAAAATGATGCTCTTGAAGACAGGAGGGCAGGGCATGACAAAGCACACGAGCACTGATTAGGAGAAGGCGGCCAGGGCTCAGGATTAAGAAGTAAAACAACTGCAAGGTTACACTTAGGAGCAGTTGAGTGGCAATTCACATCTATCAAGTGTCATTATGACTCTGGGGACTATGTAGTAACTCACTTAATCCTCACACAGCCCTCAAGGCAAGCACTCCTATATCTATGAGCAGATGAAACACTTGAGCCTCAGAAGGGTTAAGGGTTGGGTCTATGATCCCACGGCTAGGAGAGAGTAGGGCTGAGATTCAGACCCACTGGAAGGTGAGTTAGTAGGTGGCCTCCAGCCACGGCAGGGCTCCCAGATACATGATCAGCTGCTCTCTGCCATCTACTAGGGGGCACCTCAGAGACCAGACCAGCTGACCCATGACAGTGCAGTCCTTGAGCGCCCTCCTGTACTTAGACCCCATATGAAAGAACCACGCCTCCCCCTCTGTCTGCTTTTCTCTTAAGCCTTCATGTTTCAAGGAATTAGAATTTTAGGCTCCATTGTATACCATACAGAAGGGTCAACATTTGTTTACTGAGATTTTGTTGCATTCAAGCTCTGTGTCAATNTATATATATAGGTATATATACCTATATATATATATGTATGTATATGGGGAAGAAAATGGCAACTCACTCCAGTATTCTTGCTTGGGAAATGCTGTGGACAGTAGAGCCTTGTGGGCTACAGTCTATGGGGTTGCAAAAGAGTCAGACACAACTCAGCAGCTAAACAACTATATACATATCCCCTCTATCTTGAACCTCACTCCACTTTCACATTCCGCCCCTCTAGATCAGCTCAGAGCAACAGGCTGGGCTCTCTGTTATAAAGCAGCTTTCCACTAGCTACATATTAATATTTTACACACAATGGTGTATATATCAACACTTTCTTAATCTGTCCTACCCTCTCCTTTCCACCTGTGTCCACAAGTTCATTCTCTATGTCTGCATCTTCATTCCTTCTCTGCAAATAGATTCATCAAAGCTATTTTTCTAGATTCTATATATCTGTGTATGTGTGTTTCGATATTTGTTTTTCTCTTTCTGAGTTACCTCACTCTCTGTAATAGGCTGTAGGTTCATCTACCTCACTGCAAATGAATCAGTTTCATTCTGTTTTATGACTGAGTAATATTCCATTGTGTATATGGAACACATCATCATTACCCATTCATCTGCCAATGGACACTTAGGTTGCTTCCATGTCCTGGCTGTTGTAAATAATGCTGCAATGAATATTGGGGTACATGTCCTTTTTGAATTCTGGTTTTCTCAGGTTATATTCCCAGTAGTGGATGGTTGGATAAGTGGTAGTATTATTTGTAGGTTTTTAAGGAAAAGTGTTTTTCAAAACTCATTCAAACTACACAGTAAATATTATCTTCAGGCAGAGAAAAGCTAGAGCTTCCTAGAACCGGGAATGCAGAGGTGGATTACTGGTCTACCACGTGAACTACAGCATGCTTAGCTGAGTGATGGGGTGAAGTTCATACCTGCAGGTAAGGAGCATCCATCAGGGAAGGTGATGGGCTTGCTGAACTCTCTGCTGATGACTGGTACTAGTGGATAGAGTCTCAGTGCCTCCTTGATACACATGGTGGTGTAGGGCATCTGGTCCAGATGGTTCCCGAAAGGAAGCCGACCTGAAGGCAGGCAGGACTAGACAACCAGGGATTCTCTCTAGCTTAGATGGGACAGGGTTCTTCTATTTCCTGGACATTCACCAGGTGATGGAGGCACCATCCCCCAGGAGGATCTGGATCTCTTCCCTGCACCTCTGCTGATGTTCTGGGTGGGAGGTTAGAGCATAGAAGATCCAGGAGATGCCACTAGCTGTGGTGTCATGATCCTTGAACATGAACGTGTCCACTTCAGCACAGAGGTCCTGGTCAGACAAGCTGCTCCCATTCTCCATCTGTGGAGGCAGGACCAGAGTGCAGGGTCTGCCCTTCCTGGGTGCTTCTGCCAAAAGGCTCAGGCCTTTCTTGCCCACACTCACTCTGGCAAAGAGGAGGATGTCCAGGAAGTCCAAGTGCCTCCTGCTCCTCACCTTCTCCAGCTCTCTCTCCTTCTGCAGGTGAGCCTTCCTTTCCTTGATCACTGCATCTGTCCCAGAACAGTGGTTCCCAGCCAGAGCTGAGGACTCTGGGGGCCCATATGCAGCACCCACCATGGCCTCATCTGCCCCTCAGGCCCAGTCTGGGTGCCAGGTGGATGAGGTGGGTGGCACTGGGTGAGCATGTCAGCACTGAGAGCTCCAGTGACATCTACTCCAGGTGGCAATCCCTGCAGTAACACAGCCCAAGGAGGCTCTGCCTGAATATGCTGCTGGGAGGGGGCTCACTCAGTCATCACCAACCTGGTGACTCCTGTAACTCCCTGCTCAACACCCGACACCCCGACCTCTGGGTTCCCAGTCCCTGCAGCAGGAGAGTGTGAGCCAGCTCCTGAAGAGGAAGCAGGAGTCTGGGCTCTGCCTGAACGGTCAAGGCCAGGCCCTTTCACATGAGCCTGATGAAGGAGCAGCCTACGAGAAGGAGGGGAACCTATGTGTTGATGGGTGAGCTGACAGGCCTGGTGGTTCCAGCGGCCTTCAGGGGTCAGCCTGTAGATGAGGTCGTTCTGATGGAGGGCATTCCTCAGTTGGGAAAAAATCAGATGACCGAGGTCCCTGATGGCTTGGATGTCGGACTGAAAGCTTCTGAAGGGAGAGAACACAGAAAAGATTGGAGTTGAGGGAGCCTCTGACGTGGAGAAGTCACTCAGTTGTGACCCCATGGACCGTAGTTTACCAGGATCCTCTGTCCATGGAACTTTCTAGGCAAGAGTACTGGAGTGCGTTGCCATTCCTTCTCTAGGGGTTCTTCCTGACCCAGGGATTGAACCCAGGTTTCCTGCATTGGAGGCAGACACTTTACCATCGGAGCCACCAGGGAAGCCCAAGAAAGTGAAGTCGATCAGTTAGGCTTCCTTGATAGCTCAGATGGTAAAGAATCTGCCTGCAATTCTAGACCTCAGTTTAATTCTTGGGTTGGGAAGATCTGCTGGAGAAGGGAAAGGCTACTCACGCCAGTATTTCTGGACTTCCCTTGTGGTTCAGCTGGTAAAGAATCTGCCTGCAATGCAGGAGGCCTAGGTTCAACCCCTGGTTTGAGAAGATCCTCTGGAGAAGGGAAAGGCTACCCATTCCAGTATTCTGGCCTGGAGAATTCCATGGACTGTATAGTCCATGAGGTCCCAAAGAGTGGACACAATGGGGCAGCTTTCACTTTCTGACTTGGAGAGGGTGTGGGGCTCTGGGTGGATGATTCTTTAGTCAGAGGGGACAGGCAGCACTGAGGCATTGTCATTTCTGCCTCACTGTCCTGGAGCCCCTCCTCCTGGAGTCCTTTACAGGTGTCCTTAAGGTACAGGCTTCTCCCTGTGTAGGAATCAGGGACCTGTGACTGAGTCAAGGATGGTCTGGGTGGAATCTGACCATGGTACATGTCTCTCTGCAGAACGTTTTGTGCTGAAAAACATCCTATCTGCCCCTATTGCCTCTCAGGTCCTTCCCTGCTGGTGAGAACAGGACCCTGACCTGGAAGAGCTGTCATTGACCTGTCTGTCCGGACACTTTCCTGGTGGCTGAAGGGGCACTTCATTATGGTGTCCAGGGTCATCGAGGAGACATGTCCAAAGATCTCCAGGTGTGAGTCCTGGCTGACGAGCTCCTCCCACTTGTCCTGTGGAGAGAGGAGGCACTGGCCCTGCTCTGCTCCCCTAGAAGACCTGTGCTGCCAAGGCCAGGCTTTCTCTCCATCTCTACATCTTCAGATGAGATTTCCTCATTTTCTAAGTAGACATGTTTTAGCAATTTAGTGCTGTAAGACACACAAATAATGTGATGCCTATTTCTTTGAACCTTTACTATATAACAGTTATATTCTCTTTTAATAGCTTAATTAATTCTTAATTTTAAGAATAATGTTTGATAATACCTCAAATGGGGCAGAGCAGAAAGCATAGTTTCTCAGGGGAAAAAGGGAGAATCTTTTGTGTCCTGAGATCAGAATTGGACAGGTGATGTCCAGCATGAGCAAGCAAATATTTCAAGCAAGGAAAAGTTAAAGTGGCTCTAATGGGGCTCCTATAAGGGGCATGATCTACTCAATCCCTTTCATTCATTTAATGTTGCCTAATACCAGGTGCTAAAGCTGAAACTCCAGTACTCTGGCCACCTCATGCGAAGTGTTGACTCATTGGAAAAGACTCTGATGCTGGGAAGGACTGGGAGCAGGAGGAGAAGGGGACGACAGAGGATGAGATGGCTGGATGGCATCACGGACTCAATGAACATGAGTCTGATTGAACTCCGGAAGATGGTGATGGACAGAGAGGCCTGGCGTGCTGCAATTCATGGGGTCACGAAGAGTCGGACACGACTGAGTGACTGAACTGAACTGAACTGAATACCAGGTGGTACCTCTGCCAGATCAGATGTGATGTTTGTGAAGGCCCAGCTCTGTAAGTGCAGGCCTGGACTCATTTCCTCCCATGAGTGGCTCAGTGATGTGCAGAATCCATGGAACCCAGGCCAGAGCCCACCTGCATGACATCCTGGGATGTCCACTCTGCCTCCACAGCTGCCATTGCCCAGGCCAGCCAGGGCCAATTTGCACTGACCTCCTTGATCTACTGCCCTGTGCTCAAACATGGAGATGGGAGAAGAGTGGACCCTGAATACACCATGGCCCTGATTTCTCTTGGTGAAGAGAAAATTATGGATCCAGGTTGGTGTCTAGATGTTCCTCTGTCCCACCTAGCTCTAATGAATGCTGTCTCATACTAAGCTGAGAATGCATCATTCCGTGGGGCTCTATACAATGGATGTCTGAGGCCTCTCCTTTCTGACTTTACCCTCTCTATGCTTGCCCTGTCAGGCTGGCGATTCCACAGGACCCATTGCTCTGTCCCCAGGATGCTGCTGCCAGCGCTCCCTGCACTGGCTCCACCTGCTCCTCTTCCAGGTCTTTATCCACTTTCTTCCCTCCACTTGGTGGCCTGCCATCTTTGCCACAACTGCAAAAAGCAACTGTCTCTCCTCAACTCTGGAGACTCAGTTTGTTTTGTCACCTCTGGATTTCTCATCAACAGTTGATTAAACAAATGTTCCGAGTAGTCAAATCTTTATTTCAGTGACTTCTGTGTGACTCAGATCAACCCTCTGTACTTGGATATCTGATCTCTGCCTGCATCCTTCTACCATCAAAACTCACTAGCTCTGAGGCAACTTGTCTGCTCTGGGTCACATTCCTTCACTGAGCTTGTGTTTACTGAGCATCTACTCTGTGCCAGACATGGATTTAAGGCAATGAACTAGGATGCTGCTCTAGGATGCTGTTTGGACCCTACAGAGGTGTAGAGGTGACTGAGAGATCAAGTGGCCATAACAGGAGGGTGTCATGAATGTGTGATGGAGGGAAGACAAAGCCTATGGGGAAGCTTTGGGGAAGGGAGCCTAACTCAGACCTGGATATTAGAAAGCTCTTTGTCCTGTACATGCTCATTCTTTGGCTCATAATTTACCAAGATGCTTTCAGGATAGAAAGATGAACCAGAAGCAAGATTTCCCAGAAGTCCATAGCTACGATCTTGCAGAGAGAAATAGTTGAATCCAGTTACCACTGACTTGTGAGAAGGACATCCAAGGGAAAAAGAGAGTCCTCTCCTCTCCTGGGAAGCCCAGGATGAAAATGACTTGGGCCTGGGGCTTGTGAGCCGGTCATAGGAGGGATGAGATCGTTCCGGGAAGAGGGCACATGGGAGCCGAGTCCCAGAGGCTGGAATGCACAGGCAGTGGGGGAGGACCCTGAGTGACCTGGGGTGCAGGAGGTTAGGAAGGAGAGGGGAGAGAGGTACTGGGCCAGCCCGCATGGGCTTGGGCTGCTTCTACTTCTTGTCTTTGGCTCCACTCTGCTCTAATCGTGCTGCTGAGAAAGAGAGACCTCAGCTCTCTGCAACCTGTGATCATCTCCTAAACTTGTTTAAGCCACAGACCCTTGGTGACCCATTTCCATGTGGGCCCTGACTTTGCTCTGAGCTCCCCCACCCCCAGGCTTTGGTGCCGGTGCTGGGTGGGCAGGTGCTGCCCCCCAACCTGCAAGCTGCTCCTTTCCCTCCTGCCTGTCCCTCCACACAGTGGACTGACACCGTTCTGTGCAGGCTGTTTTGGGGGCTGAGGGTGAGGAGGATGACAGGCTCAGCTCCAAGAGCTCATAGTTCAGAGAGAGGACACCAGGCAGGCGGTTCCCCTCACCTGGCCCCATCCTGGGAACTGCACTCCTGCGTGTGGCCTCTGGTGTGGGTTCTGGCACTGACCTGATGGGACTAGAAAATCCCTTAGTCTGAGTGAACCAAACCAGTTTGTCTCCACACCCGATTTAACCCAATCCCACAGGTAAGCCTCTTTTCCTGTAACTTGACACCTTCTTAGATTCCTGTCTGTTGTCTCCACACACAGTGAACCCATGGGGCTGATCCATCAGACTGCACATCTGTGCTCTCAGGCAAGCACACGGCCAGGTATGAACTTGCTGAGTGTGACCACGCTCTAGTACTCCAGCCCTCCCGACCCTCCCACTCCCCCATCCAGCTCCATCCTACCTCCCGCTTGTGTCCATAGAACCAGTGGGAAGGAGGCGATGGGAAGTGATGAAGGGCTTTGAGCAGCCACTGTCTGCGCAGGTAGAGCTGTGCCGCCTTGAGCAGAAGCAGAACCAGGCTGAGCAGCGAGACCACCTGCAGGAGCCCGGAGACACCGCCCAGGGCTCTGGAGGGGCTCACTGCAGAGACACTCATGGTGCAGTGGCTTCTGGATCCCTGACTGTCCCTGACTGTGCCTGGCCTCCCCTTAGCACCCAGCCTGATCTGGGAGGAAGTCCCCGCCCACCTGGGGGAGGGTGAAGGTGAAGGCAGAGCTCAGACTGGGTTCCAGGTTCCCTGCAGTTTTTTGTATTTGTTTTCTTCAACCAATCTGTCTTTTGTTACAAAATGTAAGTATTATAAAGAGAAGATAGTATTTCTAACTTGATCTGGGAGTTTGAGTTATTCTAGGATACTGCAAACTATCATCTGCTTACATTTTTGAAACTTTTAGACAGTTTGAAATAAAAGAGAAAAGTAAATATTTTTAAAAGCTTCCTGATGACTGAGTCTCTTCAGAGTTCTCCTGAAACTATCACACATTGATAATTGACTGTACTCCAATAAAAACTGGGCTGGTGGCTCAGAGGGTAAAGAATCTGCCTGCAATGCAGGAGACCCAGGTTGATCCTTGGCCAGGAAGATCCCCTGGAGAAAGCAATGGCTACCCATTGCAGTATTCTTGCCTGGAGAATTCCACAGACAGAGGAGCCTGGCACTTTACAGTCCATATAGTTGGAAAGAGTTGTACCCTACTGAGCGACTTTCATTTCAGTAAAGGATACAAAACATTAAAGAACAAACAAACAAGCTCATTTAAAAAAAAAGCTTCCTTGAATAGAATATTCCTATGGTGTCTCATTTAACAATGTGATATTGTTCAGAATCAGGTTTAATTCTCTAGCATAAATAGCCTTGAAATACCCTGCTTGACAACATGAATCATTTTCATTTGTCCAAGGCAACTGAAACTTCTGCAGCTTCCCGTAAGACAAGCTGCTCCCATTCTCCATCTCCGGAGGCACGGCCAGAGAGCAGGTATCCCTTCCTGTGTGCTTCTGCCCAAAGGCTCAGGCCTCTCCTGCCCACACTCACTCTCGCAAAGAGGAGGACGTCCAGGAAGTTCACGTTCCTCCTAGTCTTCTCCTTCTCTAGCTGTCCCTCCTCCTGCAGGTGAGCCTTCCTCTCCTTGATCACTGCGTCTGCCCTAGAACAGCAGTCCCAGCGAGAAATGAGGACTCTGGGGGCCCAGATGCAGCTCCACCATAGCCCCAAATTCTTANTTTCAATGGCTTCTGTGTAACTCAGATCAAACCCTCTACACTTTGGTATCTGACCTCTGCCAGCATCCTTCCACCATCAAGACTCACCAGCTCTGAGGCAAATTGGCTACTCTGGCTCACGTTCCTCACTGAGCTTGTGTTTACTGAGCAGCAACTCTGTGCCAGACACAGATTGAAGGCACCATATTAGGAGGAGGCTCTAGATGCTTGTCTGTTTGTGGCCTGCAGGCTAGTGAAGTAGATGAGACAGCAAGTGGCAATAAGCAAAGGGCATCATGAAAGTGTGATGGACAGAAGACAAAGCCTATGGGGAAGCTTTGGGGAAGGGAGTCTAACTCAGACCTGGATGTTAGGAAACTCTTCCTGCGCTTGCTCTTTCTTTGGCTCATAATTTACCAAGATGCTTTCAGGATAGAAACATGAGCCAGAGGCAAGGTTTCCCAGAAGAAGCTCATCGCTCTGATCTTGCAGGGAGAAATAGGTACATCTAGTTAGCACTGACTTGTGGGAAGAACATCCAAGGGAAAAAGAGAGTCCTCTCCTCCCCTGGGAAGCCCAGGATGAAAATGACTTGGACCTGGGGCTTGTGAGCCGGTCATAGGAGGGATGAGGTCATTCCGGGGAGAGGGCACATGGGAGCCGAGTCCCAGAGGCTGGAATGCACAGGCAGTGGGGGAGGACCCTGAGTGACCTGGGGTGCAGGAGGTTAGGAAGGAGAGGGGAGAGAGGTACTGGGCCAGCCCGCATGGGCTTGGGCTGCTTCTAGTTCTTGTCTTTGGCTCCACTCTGCTCTAATCGTGCTGCTGAGAAAGAGAGACCTCAGCTCTCTGCAACCTGTGATCATCTCCTAAACTTGTTTAAGCCACAGACCCTTGGTGACCCATTTCCATGTGGGCCCTGACTTTGCTCTGAGCTCCCCCACCCCCAGGCTTTGGTGCCGGTGCTGGGTGGGCAGGTGCTGCCCCCCAACCTGCAAGCTGCTCCTTTCCCTCCTGCCTGTCCCTCCACACAGTGGACTGACACCGCTCTGTGCAGGCTGTTTTGGGGGCTGAGGGTGAGGAGGATGACAGGCTCAGCTCCAAGAGCTCATAGTTCAGAGAGAGGACACCAGGCAGGCGGTTCCCCTCACCTGGCCCCATCCTGGGAACTGCACTCCTGCGTGTGGCCTCTGGTGTGGGTTCTGGCACTGACCTGATGGGACTAGAAAATCCCTTAGTCTGAGTGAACCAAACCAGTTTGTCTCCACACCTGATTTAACCCAATCCCACAGGTAAGCCTCTTTTCCTGTAACTTGACACCTTCTTAGATTCCTGTCTGTTGTCTCCACACACAGTGAACCCACGGGGCTGATCCATCAGACTGCACATCTGTGCTCTCAGGCAAGCACACAGCCAGGTATGAACTTGCCGAGTGTGACCACGCTCTAGATCTCCAGCCCTCCCGACCCTCCCACTCTCCCATCCAGCTCCATCCTACCTCCCGCTTGTGTCCATAGAACCAGTGAGAAGGAGGGGACGGGAAGTGATGAAGGGCTTTGAGCAGCCACTGTCTGCGCAGGTAGAGCTGTGCCGCCTTGAGCAGAAGCAGAACCAGGCTGAGCAGCGAGACCACCTGCAGGAGCCCGGAGACACCGCCCAGGGCTCTGGAGGGGCTCACTGCAGAGACACTCATGGTGCAGTGGCTTCTGGATCCCTGACTGTCCCTGACTGTGCCTGACCTCCCCTGAGCACCCAGCCTGATCTGGGAGGAAGTCCCCGCCCACCTGGGGGAGGGTGAAGGTGAAGGCAGAGCTCAGACTGGGTTCCAGGTTCCCTGCAGTTTTTTGTATTTGTTTTCTTCAACCAATCTGTCTTTTGTTACAAAATGTAAGTATTATAAAGAGAAGATAGTATTTCTAACTTGATCTGGGAGTTTGAGTTATTCTAGGATACTGCAAACTATCATCTGCTTACATTTTTGAAACTTTTAGACAGTTTGAAATAAAAGAGAAAAGTAAATATTTTTAAAAGCTTCCTGATGACTGAGTCTCTTCAGAGTTCTCCTGAAACTATCACACATTGATAATTGACTGTACTCCAATAAAAACTGGGCTGNTTTTAAATGAAACAGAAAAGTAAATGTTTCTTAAAGATTCCTGATGGCTGAGTCCCTTAGCTGTTCACCTGAAACTAACACACATTGTTAATACAAAATTGGGCTGGTGCTCAGAGGGTCAAGAGTCTGCCTGCAAATTCAGGAGACCCAAGTTTGATCCCTGGGTCAGGAAGATCCCCTAAAGAAGGGAATAGCAACCCACTGCAGTATTCCTGCCTGGAAAATTCCATGGACAGAGGAGCCTGGCATATTCCAGTCCATAGCATGGCAAAGAGTTGTACTCAACTGAGTGACTAACACTTTCTTTTCAATAGAAAATACAAAGACTAAAAAAATAAAAATGCAGATAAAAAAATAAAGCTTCCTTGGATAACGTATCCCTGTGTTACCTTATTTAGCAGTGTGATATTGCACAGAACCAGTGTTTAATTCTGTAGTATCAAATAACCTTGAAGTACCAGCTTGATCACATTTTCATTTGCATTTATCCAATGCAACTGAAAATTTCAGACTCCCTCCTTTTTTTAACCCTACAGTAGGTTAATGCATACTGAGGTTAAGGATGATCATGTATTTTTTAAATTTTCAGTGACTTGTCTATGTGAATGCCTCTGTATTCCACCTTAAGAAATGAGAGAATACAAATTTGGAATACAATGAAAGATGGCCACTACTGAAATATGGCAGTCTTAGTTTAAAATAAAAGAGCTTTGGGATTGTGTAATTAACGTTTAGAGAAATTTTATTGGAAGAAATTTTAAGAGAAGTTGATGTGAAGACAGAAGCAGAGGGACATTTGAGATGCTGCTGGATTCATGTAGGAAGGAGGGCCCGGAGCCAAGGAATGCAAGGACTGCAGCTTTAGATGCAGAAAAGGCAAAGAGCAGGGATGCTGTCCTAGATCCTTGCAGTGGGGCCCACCAACATCTTGGTTGTGTCCAGGGAAACCCATTTCAGATTTCTGACTCCATAGCTGTCAGAGAATAGCTGCTGTTCTAAGTCCCTACATGCACGTGCATGCTAAGTCACTTCAGTCATGTCCGACTCTTTGGGACCCTACGGATTGTAACCTGCCAGGCTCCTCTGTCCATGGGATTCTCTAGGCAAGAATACTGGAGTGGGTTGCCCTGCTCTCCTTCAGGGGATCTTTCCTACCAGGGATTGAACTCATGTCTCCTGCGTTACAGGCAGATTCTTTACCACTAGCATCGGAAGGCCTCTTAGTTTCTAAAGCTGTGGTTAATTATTTTAGCAGCGAAAAGAAGTGAATATAGGGAAAGACAGGCACGCAGAAGGGGAGGAGCAAAGGGAGATATTAGACAGAGTGGAGGAGGGAAGTCTGCTGGGCAGGAGGCAGGAGATGAGGCAGGCTAGCAGGTGGGCAGATCAAAGCAGGAAGTGGGCAAAGAGGCAAGGACAGGAGTAACAGTAAGACAGGATGGCAGGCAGGGGCCCTCAGAGCTTGTCCTTGTCCTCAGCTGGATCAGAGGAGCTTCCTGAGCTGTGAGTGGATCCCATTTTTGGATGTCAGCACAATGACTGGAAGGGACACAGGGACCCTGGAGGGATCCGGTGACAGCTCAAAGTGAAACAAGATCAGGGCCATGGCCACCTTCAACTCATTCATGGCAAACTGCTTCCCAATGCAGTTCCTGGGTTGGGAGATAAAAAGGAAGTAAGCAGAGGCTTCTAACCCTTGCTGAGCACAGGGATTCAGGGCTGACCTCCATATGACCCAACCCCGATCCCTCACAGTGAACTCACCACACAAGCCTTGGTCCACAGTTTCTCCCTGACCTATGACAAAGCCCACCTCTCTAAGGACTAGCTCCTAACTCCTAATTCTGCTGTCAGCAGGAAATCCTGTTCGGGAGCGTCTGCACTCTAAGCCACGGAGTCAAGTCAAATGTGTCAGGAAATGTGAAGCAGAACTTTGTTCACTGGTTCACAGGCAGTTTCTGCTTTCAGGCCAGGCCAGGCACTGTAGGGGATGAGGGGGGCCACACTCTCCAGTCCTTGTCTTCTATGGGGAAACACAGGGACCTGAATCCCCAGACACAAGAAGACAGAATTAGTAAGGAAGTCAGGTTGGCAACAGGACATCATGTCTGTCATTTTTATAAAAATATAATTTCATCTATTTAGTTAGTTTTGGTTGTGATGGGTCTTTGTTGCTATGTGGGCTTTTCTCTGGTTATGGAGAATAGGGCCTACACTCAAACTGTGGTGCACAAGCTTCCCATTGCACTGGCCCCTCTTTTTGCAGAGCAGTCTCCAGAGCTCGTGGGCTTCAGTAGTTGCAGCATAGGGACTCAGAAGTGGTGGATCCCAGGCTCTAGAGCACAGGCTGTGATGCACGGGTTAGTTACCCTGTGGCATGTGGGATCTTCCTGGATCAGGGATGGATCTTCCTGGATCCGAGAATGAACCCTCCTCACCTGCACTGACAGATTGATTCTTTACCACTGAGTCACCTGAGAACCCTCCCGCCCCCTCCCATGTCTGTCTTGAATAGCAATATTTGTTTCTTTCACTTTTATATTCCAAATTTCTAGTACAAGACTGGGCACTCAGTGACAGGCTTAATACATAGTTTTATAGTTGAACAGTGTTAATTAAAAGGAAAAAATCAACACAGACTGAAATGAGTATAGTAAATTAACTCTGACCTAAAGATAGCGCTGCCTACTCCCCTCTGACCTCTAGTGGCAACCCCATCAAGTGCAGACATGTCTACAAGAAAGGACTGGACCTGGCAGAAGCCAAATTCCAGACTACATTCTGGAAGATTCTTTGCTTCAGACCTATTCTGTGAACACTGAGTCACCAACTGAAAATTTCACAGAATTATGGATTCAGGAAAAAATATATTTCTGCTGAGAAAGTTATAAAGTTGTGGAAGTTACTATTTCAGTGGAGGATCTGTAGCCATTAAGGTTTTCAGAGCATACATTTAGGAAGTGTATCATCCAGGTCAACAGTTATTTCAAGGGTGCCTTATATTTTACATGTAAGGGACTTTCCAAATGCTAGTGTCAAACACAAAATAGTTCTGTCCAAAAGCACTTGACAGTCTTCTATTTAATGCTTTTTGCCAATATTAGACTGTTTGGATTTTAGGACTGTGGAATATAAGCCCTGCTACACATAAAGATTGCAGCCATGAAATTAAAAGACACTTACTCCTTGGAAGAAAAGTTATGACCAACCTAGATAGCATATTCAAAAGCAGAGACATTACTTTGCCAACAAAGGTCCATCTAGTCAAGGCTATGGTTTTTTCCAGTAGTCATGTATGGAAGTGAGAGTTGGACTATAAAGAAAGCTGAGTGCCAAAGAATTGATGCTTTTGAACTGTGGTGTTGGAGAAGACTCTTGAGAGTCCCTTGGACTGCAAGGAGATCCAACCAGTCCATTCCGAAGAAGACCAGTCCTGGGTGTTCATTGGAAGGACCAATGCTGAGGCTAAAACCAATACTTCGGCCACCTCATGCGGAGAGTTGACTCATTGGAAAAGACTCTGATGCTGGGAGGGATTGGGGGCAGGAGGAGAAGGGGACGACAGAGGATGAGATGGCTGGATGGCATCACCGACTCGATGGACATGAGTCTGAGTGAACTCCGGAAGTTGGTGATGGACAGGGAGGCCTGGTGTGCTGTGATTCATGAGGTTGCAGAGTCAGACACGACTGAGCAACTGAACTGAACTGAACACATAAAGAATCTTAGCAGGTGGGAGAATCCCAGGGATAGGGGACCCTGGTGGGCTGCCGTCTATGGGGTTGCACAGAATTGGACACGACTGAAGTGACTTAGCAGCAGCAGCAGGTGGGAGAGGTGTAATGTTTATAGGAATATGCAGCCAAAATTTTGCTGGGATGGACTACAGAAATAGAGAACACACACATGACTGTGTAACTTTCTTCAAATGGCAACTGTAACTGATCACAGACATGACTTGAAACCTCAGGGCACGAAGGGCAGCTAGAAATCCAAACTCATGCAAGCAGAACACATATCGTGAGGGGCTAGTTGGTGAATTAAGCAGAAAAGGCAATGGGCTGGACTAGGAATGTGTAAGAGAGAAAACTACTTTTAAAGATGACTGATAATTGTAAAAACAAACATCTGAAGTTCAACTTTCATGAAAACTTCTAAAACTAAAAAGTCATGCTCATAAAGTGACAAAAACCCAAGAATAATTTGGATAGGCCACTGACATGGAAATGTGGCCAGTCATTGTGGATGTCAAGAGGTCAATATCTCCATGGCAGGCCCTGATATAATTCTTATACATGGAGACCCATGCCTTCTTCTTAACAAACACATCAGCATACAAGAACATAACTGTGTGTACTTCATATGAATGTAGACAGTCACACACATCGGGTGGCAACGAGTCACACCTCTTCCCCAAGTACAAAGGCCTCACATGGAACCTCCTGAGAAGGGGAGGGGAAGGCATGGTTGTGTCCAGCAGGACCCCGTGTAGACTAGGATGAGTCAAACACCTTAAGAGAGAGTACTGGGGCCAGGACAGGTGAGGTCAAACTCCTCCCACCAATCCACCAGGGGACAAGTATCCCAGAGCAAGAGCAGGTGAAGGAGTTGGTGTAGAGAGAGCATCCAATCCTCTTCTCCCATGGCCATCATACTGAGGAGGAAAATTTAAATCCTTGCACCCAGCTGGAAATAACCTCATGCTCTTTCTGCTTCTGCAACTCAGCTAGCTCCTGCAAAGTCATGTAAGTTACATAGTTTCAGAAAGACAGAAACTTAAAATGCTAGGAGCTGAAACTTACCTCCCTCACGCTTGTCAATTACCCAGCCCCTGCAATCATGCTTCACCATGTTTGTTAGTGGAAAGGTCAGGCATCCCCCTGCTGTGTCCTAAATGCTGCTTCTGCCTGCAGGGGACCCCTAGTCTGAACTAACCAGACTCTACAAATGGACATCACCAGATGGTCAACACCAATATCAAATTGATTATATTCTTTACAGCCAAAGATGGAGAAGCTCTATACAGTCAGCAAAAACAAGACTAGGAGCTGACTGTGGCTCAAATCATGAACTCCTTATTGCCAAATTCAGACTTAAATTGAAGAAAGTAGGGGAAACCACTAGACCATTCAGGTATGAGTGAGTGAGTGAGTGAAGTCATTCAGTCGTGTCCGACTCTTTGTGACCCCATGGACGGTAGCCTACCAGGCTCCTCTTTCCATAGGATTTTCCAGGCAAGAATACTGGAGTGGGTTGCCATTTCCTTCTCCAGATCTTCCTAACCCAGGGATTGAACTCAGGTCTCCCACATTGTAAGCAGCCAATTTACCATCTGAGCCACCAGGGAAGAGCCCATTCAGGTATGACCTAAATCAAATCCTTTATGATTNTTCTCCAGATCTTCCTAACCCAGGGATTGAACTCAGGTCTCCCACATTGTAAGCAGCCAATTTACCATCTGAGCCACCAGGGAAGAGCCCATTCAGGTATGACCTAAATCAAATCCTTTATGATTATACGGTGGAAGTGAGAAATAGATTTAAGGGCCTAGATCTGATAGGGTGCATGATGAACTATGGACAGAGGTTCGTGACATTGTACAGGAGACAGAGATCAAGACCATCCCCATGGAAAAGAAATGCAAA
>SJYW01014137.1:0-11744 GCA_006410735.1 Raphicerus campestris
AAGGGTTCGCTCGCATAATCTCATCAAGCCCCTGCAACCTGTGGGGGACGCAGATGTTATTGTCCAACTGTGCACTTGGGGAAACTGAAGCTCACTGAGGGAGAAAGGTTTGCCTAAGGTCATGGAACACAAGTTTCGATAATGAGGACCTGGCATTACCCTCTTCCCTCTCCCCCTCCCTTGGATCCTGCTGACAGCTTGCTGGGATCCCTTTCTGAATTCTCCTAAAATCCTAAAATAGCCCTTGAGATGTGGAATCAACCCCGTCTGTAACCTCATTCACTCCTGGATTCTCATCACGTGCAGTAATGAATTTCATTAGGATCCAAGCCATTTTGATTGGCGCTTTATTGATTGGGAGCCTGAGCGACATTATGGACACAAAGTCCACAGTAACATGAAGTACTGACGTGCCTGTTAAAAGGCATTATCAGGGAAACAGGCGCAGAGCCAGGGGACACCAGGGTTGTTCTGAACTCACACCCATGCCCCCTGCGGTCTGCATCCCCCTTCACAGCTCGCAAAGCATATTTTGTTCTGGACAACCCCACCCACCCTTCACAGGAGAGGCTCGGAGAGGTGAAGTCACTTGACCAAGATGACTCAGCAAGTGAGGGACAAAGCCCAGAAGTGGACCCACATCGCCTGGTACCAAACAGAGAACATTGCCCTGCACCGTGGGCCAGTATTGCTGATCCAATTAGATGGATCCAGTCTAATTGTGTGGACTACAGAATGACAATGCCGATTAAACTTGCTTATCAGACAAGCCGCTGCTTCTCCCTTAAATAAGAGAAGGTGGAGAGAGAGAGAAATGACAGCAAACGCTCCTGGATGATAGTCCCGATGGTGTGGTGGCTCCTACTGAACAGCCAGGAGTAAAATGGGGAAAGGTTGCTCCAGCTATTAGCATAGTATTATCCATGGGCATGGACTACAGGTCCATGGGGCACTGCCCACCAGGTGAGGTGGGCTGAACTTCTACCCAAACTCCTAGCCAGCTTCAAGCCCACCCCGCCGTTCTGTTCAAGAGAGCACAGAACACAAAGGGAGAGGCAAGGGAGACAGGGTGATTGCCACTCCTGGGAGCACCCAGCCAGGCATTGCTGGAATTGGGGTGAGCAGTCTCCCAGAAGAGAAAGTGGTTTGGCTCTTGGTGCCCTGCAAGGATGGGTCTTTCCTTTTTATGCCAAGGCTCTGAGGGCCACATTTAATCCAGAGAAGGCTTTACACTTGGTCATTAGTCAAGAGTGAGGTCAATAGGGCTAGTGGGGACTAGTTCCATCCATGCACACAGTCAGAGCAGCTGCCAAGAAAGGGCATGAGCAGCCAAGGTGTGTCCAGGGCCTGGGCCTCAACCCCAGGGGTGTGAATCGGGGTCATCACAGCAGCCAAGGCTTCACTCTGGACTCTTTCTTCCCCCACGTACTGCAGTGAATCTGGCTGTACCATGCCTAAATCCAGATGGGTGGGAGCCCAGGGAACACAGTTGTCAAAGACAGCAAAGAACTGTAGTGGCCTTAGCTCTTTCTAGGAGTGGAGAAGGGCCTGCGAGGCTGCCTGACTTTAGGACCCATACTTCCCTGTTCAAGTGTCCTCTGAAAGCTTCCTGAAGCCCTAACTGGAGGACAGAACTTCTCAACATGACCTGTATGGCCCTCCCCAGACTGGGCCCACTGTTGCTCCAGGCTAGCTTCACCCCACCCCCCTTACTTTATCTGCTCCGGCCACACTTGCCTCCTGGTCATGCTAACCTGCCACCCCAGGACCTTTGCACACACTGTTCTCTTTGCCTAGAATGCCTTTTTTCTTCCCTCTTACGTGAGAAACTCCCATCTATTACTTCCTCAAGACAGTCTTCCCTGACCCCTTACTTGAGCTATAAAACTTGCAATAGACAATTGACTTTATATACTGTCTGCTCTCACTGCAGTCTAAGCTCCAGGAAGGTGGGAACCCTCTGATTCTTCTCTCTGTGGTGTCCCTACCCTCATAGCACAGATTCTATCACAGAGAGAGAATCTAGTAAATATTGAGTGAGTGAGTGAATAAACAGGGAGTTTGAGCAGTGGTTGCCATAGATGCATACGGCTCTGTCAGTGAAACATTACCTAATTATCTAAATGTTCAGAGAGTCGCCCTAGTATGAGGCATCCCATTTAAGAGATGATCCAGAGGACACTTTGAGAGATCCAAATTAAGTCAACAAAAAAACCCCACATATCAATGTCCAGGTTGAGAAGGAATGAGTTGGAAAGCAGGTCTTGGGGGCAGGAGAGAAGGTGGAGAGGATAGAATGGACCCTCCTCTCACATAGTCAGCACTACCCCCCAACTTCCAGAAACACTCTCATCTACACACTTGAGTTGGGCAGGTCTGCTAGTGCCCACCCCCCAGCCCCCCGGCAGCCGATTCTCCCATTTTCCTTCAGCAACTGAACCTCACATTTCAGCTTCATCTGGGGCTGCTCAGACCACATTTCCCAAGGCTTAAGAAAACCTTCATCTCAGCCCACTTCTGCTGCCTTGACTTGGGCACAGCCAGCCCACAGAGCAAGGGGAAGGGAAGGAACGAAAATTTATGGCACCGCTGATGGAGATGACGGTTATAAATGGGTGGATGTCCAGCCACCCGCCCATCACACCCGCCTGCTGAGGCCTCGGGCAGGCAGGGCTGAGGGGCCGAGTCCTCCTCCCTGCAGGGCTCGCTCTGGCCCCCTTGCTCTGGCTCCTGCCCACCAGGCCTGGTGGAATCATCAAATAAATCCAACATTTAGAAAAGAGGGGCAGGGAGGGGGATCCTGCAGACACTTTCCTGAAATTCAGTGGTAATAAAAGAGAAAAATGGACCAGCTCACTCTCAACAACTAGTGCCAGAGAAGTAATTATCCCACTTTCTGGTCTTCAGCGAGGATGCCAGTGGCAGGGGCACCTGCCCAGGTAATTCATCAGTCTCAGATTTATGGACTCCCTGGGAACCCAATGTACAAAGACGCCTCTCCAGTTCTCTTGAAACAACGCTATTTAGATTTCGTCAAGATTATTGCTCTTCTCTGCCATCCCTGAGCAGGGAGGCAGGCGCCACGATATATGGCACAAGTGAATATTGATTTCTAAGCACCAACCCTGAAGAAAAATCTCTACCAATGAGCCAGTTGTTGCCAACTGCCCGAGCCCACCCTAGGGCCATGGTTTCCCCTGTGAGGCACTAAGCTGCCACTCTCACACCAGGAAGACAGAGAGCCCAGCTGACTGACCACAGGGCAAGAAGCCTGTGTTGTATAGAAGGTACCGCAAGCCTCAGTTTCCTCATCTGTGAATGGGAATCACAGCATGGAATGATGAGGATTCTCATTTTCTCTACTGATTTTAAAAAAATTTGAGATGAACAGATATTTCTTTTGTATGGAGCAAACTAAGCCCATCAAAACAGAAATAAAAGTGAGGGTGGACAGGGAAGCACTGGAGGCACACTGGCCAAGAATTCGCCTGCCAAAAGAGGAGATGCGGGTTTGATCCCTGGGTCAGGAAGATCCCCTGGAGAAGGGGATGGCAACCCATCCCAGTATCCTTGCCTGGAACATCCCATGGACACAGGACCCTAGCGGTCTACAGTCCATGGGGTCACAAGAGTTGGACACAATTTAGCAACTGAGCTTGAGCATGAGGACACACCCCACTGATTTGCAGAGAGTTGAGTGAGGTGATATGATGCCCACAGGACAGGGCCGGGCAGGTAATGAGCGCACAGAGCCTGTGACCGCCAGGCCACTCTGATGACTAGCGGATGCTGGTTGTGGCTGTTGAAAATCAGGGTTCTTGGCAGGGTGACGCCTTGTGACACTGGCCAGGGAGGATGACCTCTCTGATTCATCCATGAAATAATAAAGACACTACTTTCCAGCCTAGAGGCCAAGACAGACCTTCTCCTGCCATCTCCAACCCCTAAAAACCCTTGTTTGAGTCACTGAGGGGTTGGTGACCTTAAATGTTAACCCTTCAGGAGGATAGGACATGACGGCAAGCATGTCTTCACTTCTCTATGGTCCAATGCCTTCACTCACCCCTCATTCATGCATTGTTTCAAAAGCCCAGGAGCCCTTATTTAGCACATTATAAGCTGTGCCCTGGTACCCCTGGTACACCAGCTCTAAGCCTGGTGGGTGAGGAACACATAGGAGCAGGCGAGTCTGGTGCAATGGGAGATGCCGATTGCAGAGATGCGTGGAGTCTAGGGAGTTCCACACTCCATGCCTGCGGAGATTGGGCAAGCTTCACAGAGTGGCGCTGATCTGGGAAGGAAGAGGGGGCGTTTGTTAGGATGTCATGGTGGGAAGAGCACGCCAGAGGGAACAGCGCCTGCAGAGGCTCAGAGACTGGGAAGCGTTTGGCCTGTTCAAGGAAGAGCACGTGATCTGGAATGGCTGGAGGATGGGGTGTGTGTTAAGGGATGGAGCAGAGGCGAGAGACGAGGCTGGAGAGGCTGGTGCCTGGCAGACAGTGACGTCACCTTTCAGAGCCTGTTTCCTCACTGGTTAAATAAAGACAAGAATCGCTCCAATTGAGGGAGAGCTCAATCCCTGTCAAACCAATGCTGGGGACCAGCTCTTGAGTGCCTACTGTGTGCTTTGTGCAACTCAGCCCCTCTCAGGTCCTTTCTCAGGAAGCGCCATCTCCCTACCCTGGGACCTGCCTCGACTTGTGCTCCAGGCCTGATGGCACTCTAAGGGTCTGAGAGGCTCCAGCTCGGCTCCATGGTCGGTCCCGAGCTCAGTGCCAGGGCTCCATGGTCGGCCCCGAGCTCAGTGCCAGGGCTCCATGGTTGGCCCCGAGCTCAGTGCCAGGCGTAGGGGGTGAGCACGTGTGTCCGTGAGTGAGCAGTCTTGTTGGAAGAGCATCCTCCCACCGACCTGTTCTGTGGTCAACCCCACGCTGCCAACCCCACCCAGGGAACCATCCCTACCTCCAGCCCTGCTCCTGGTTCCATCCCTGAGCCTGGGCTCCACATTTGGAATCTGCTTGCATCCCAAAGACCCTGTGAATGCCACACCAGTGCAGTCCACTTCCTGCGGCCCCCACCTTTCTACACGCTCTTGTCCAACAGGACAGCCTTGTCATTTATCTGGGGCCTCTAAGGCTAACTGTACTCTGAGTTGCAACCAGCTGGTATCTGGGCCTTGGGAAACCTGGGTCTTCCAAAGTCAGGCTGGGGAACAGAGTGTGAAGCCCTCTTGATTTTCTGATTCTGCCTAGTCTCAGAATGAGGTCATTTCCAGGAAAAAGAAATTGAGACAATTAANTTGCTCCAGGCTAGCTTCACCCCACCCCCCTTACTTTATCTGCTCCGGCCACACTTGCCTCCTGGTCATGCTAACCTGCCACCCCAGGACCTTTGCACACACTGTTCTCTTTGCCTAGAATGCCTTTTTTCTTCCCTCTTACGTGAGAAACTCCCATCTATTACTTCCTCAAGACAGTCTTCCCTGACCCCTTACTTGAGCTATAAAACTTGCAATAGACAATTGACTTTATATACTGTCTGCTCTCACTGCAGTCTAAGCTCCAGGAAGGTGGGAACCCTCTGATTCTTCTCTCTGTGGTGTCCCTACCCTCATAGCACAGATTCTATCACAGAGAGAGAATCTAGTAAATATTGAGTGAGTGAGTGAATAAACAGGGAGTTTGAGCAGTGGTTGCCATAGATGCATACGGCTCTGTCAGTGAAACATTACCTAATTATCTAAATGTTCAGAGAGTCGCCCTAGTATGAGGCATCCCATTTAAGAGATGATCCAGAGGACACTTTGAGAGATCCAAATTAAGTCAACAAAAAAACCCCACATATCAATGTCCAGGTTGAGAAGGAATGAGTTGGAAAGCAGGTCTTGGGGGCAGGAGAGAAGGTGGAGAGGATAGAATGGACCCTCCTCTCACATAGTCAGCACTACCCCCCAACTTCCAGAAACACTCTCATCTACACACTTGAGTTGGGCAGGTCTGCTAGTGCCCACCCCCCAGCCCCCCGGCAGCCGATTCTCCCATTTTCCTTCAGCAACTGAACCTCACATTTCAGCTTCATCTGGGGCTGCTCAGACCACATTTCCCAAGGCTTAAGAACACCTTCATCTCAGCCCACTTCTGCTGCCTTGACTTGGGCACAGCCAGCCCACAGAGCAAGGGGAAGGGAAGGAACGAAAATTTATGGCACTGCTGATGGGGATGACGGTTATAAATGGGTGGATGTCCAGCCACCCGCCCATCACACCCGCCTGCTGAGGCCTCGGGCAGGCAGGGCTGAGGGGCCGAGTCCTCCTCCCTGCAGGGCTCGCTCTGGCCCCCTTGCTCTGGCTCCTGCCCACCAGGCCTGGTGGAATCATCAAATAAATCCAACATTTAGAAAAGAGGGGCAGGGAGGGGGATCCTGCAGACACTTTCCTGAAATTCAGTGGTAATAAAAGAGAAAAATGGACCAGCTCACTCTCAACAACTAGTGCCAGAGAAGTAATTATCCCACTTTCTGGTCTTCAGCGAGGATGCCAGTGGCAGGGGCACCTGCCCAGGTAATTCATCAGTCTCAGATTTATGGACTCCCTGGGAACCCAATGTACAAAGACGCCTCTCCAGTTCTCTTGAAACAACGCTATTTAGATTTCGTCAAGATTATTGCTCTTCTCTGCCATCCCTGAGCAGGGAGGCAGGCGCCACGATATATGGCACAAGTAAATATTGATTTCTAAGCACCAACCCTGAAGAAAAATCTCTACCAATGAGCCAGTTGTTGCCAACTGCCCGAGCCCACCCTAGGGCCATGGTTTCCCCTGTGAGGCACTAAGCTGCCACTCTCACACCAGGAAGACAGAGAGCCCAGCTGACTGACCACAGGGCAAGAAGCCTGTGTTGTATAGAAGGTACCGCAAGCCTCAGTTTCCTCATCTGTGAATGGGAATCACAGCATGGAATGATGAGGATTCTCATTTTCTCTACTGATTTTAAAAAAATTTGAGATGAACAGATATTTCTTTTGTATGGAGCAAACTAAGCCCATCAAAACAGAAATAAAAGTGAGGGTGGACAGGGAAGCACTGGAGGCACACTGGCCAAGAATTCGCCTGCCAAAAGAGGAGATGCGGGTTTGATCCCTGGGTCAGGAAGATCCCCTGGAGAAGGGGATGGCAACCCATCCCAGTATCCTTGCCTGGAACATCCCATGGACACAGGACCCTAGCGGTCTACAGTCCATGGGGTCACAAGAGTTGGACACAATTTAGCAACTGAGCTTGAGCATGAGGACACACCCCACTGATTTGCAGAGAGTTGAGTGAGGTGATATGATGCCCACAGGACAGGGCCGGGCAGGTAATGAGCGCACAGAGCCTGTGACCGCCAGGCCACTCTGATGACTAGCGGATGCTGGTTGTGGCTGTTGAAAATCAGGGTTCTTGGCAGCGTGACACCTTGTGACACTGGCCAGGGAGGATGACCTCTCTGATTCATCCATGAAATAATAAAGACACTACTTTCCAGCCTAGAGGCCAAGACAGACCTTCTCCTGCCATCTCCAACCCCTAAAAACCCTTGTTTGAGTCACTGAGGGGTTGGTGACCTTAAATGTTAACCCTTCAGGAGGATAGGACATGACGGCAAGCATGTCTTCACTTCTCTATGGTCCAATGCCTTCACTCACCCCTCATTCATGCATTGTTTCAAAAGCCCAGGAGCCCTTATTTAGCACATTATAAGCTGTGCCCTGGTACCCCTGGTACACCAGCTCTAAGCCTGGTGGGTGAGGAACACATAGGAGCAGGCGAGTCTGGTGCAATGGGAGATGCCGATTGCAGAGATGCGTGGAGTCTAGGGAGTTCCACACTCCATGCCTGCGGAGATTGGGCAAGCTTCACAGAGTGGCGCTGATCTGGGAAGGAAGAGGGGGCGTTTGTTAGGATGTCATGGTGGGAAGAGCACGCCAGAGGGAACAGCGCCTGCAGAGGCTCAGAGACTGGGAAGCGTTTGGCCTGTTCAAGGAAGAGCACGTGATCTGGAATGGCTGGAGGATGGGGTGTGTGTTAAGGGATGGAGCAGAGGCGAGAGACGAGGCTGGAGAGGCTGGTGCCTGGCAGACAGTGACGTCACCTTTCAGAGCCTGTTTCCTCACTGGTTAAATAAAGACAAGAATCGCTCCAATTGAGGGAGAGCTCAATCCCTGTCAAACCAATGCTGGGGACCAGCTCTTGAGTGCCTACTGTGTGCTTTGTGCAACTCAGCCCCTCTCAGGTCCTTTCTCAGGAAGCGCCATCTCCCTACCCTGGGACCTGCCTCGACTTGTGCTCCAGGCCTGATGGCACTCTAAGGGTCTGAGAGGCTCCAGCTCGGCTCCATGGTTGGTCCCGAGCTCAGTGCCAGGGCTCCATGGTCGGCCCCGAGCTCAGTGCCAGGGCTCCATGGTTGGCCCCGAGCTCAGTGCCAGGCGTAGGGGGTGAGCACGTGTGTCCGTGAGTGAGCAGTCTTGTTGGAAGAGCATCCTCCCACCGACCTGTTCTGTGGTCAACCCCACGCTGCCAACCCCACCCAGGGAACCATCCCTACCTCCAGCCCTGCTCCTGGTTCCATCCCTGAGCCTGGGCTCCACATTTGGAATCTGCTTGCATCCCAAAGACCCTGTGAATGCCACACCAGTGCAGTCCACTTCCTGCGGCCCCCACCTTTCTACACGCTCTTGTCCAACAGGACAGCCTTGTCATTTATCTGGGGCCTCTAAGGCTAACTGTACTCTGAGTTGCAACCAGCTGGTGTCTGGGCCTTAGGAAACCTGGGTCTTCCAAAGTCAGGCTGGGGAACAGAGTGTGAAGCCCTCTTGATTTTCTGATTCTGCCTAGTCTCAGAATGAGGTCATTTCCAGGAAAAAGAAATTGAGACAATTAACAGCCAGAGGGAGGAAAATAAAACATGAACATATGGCCATTCACAATAGCATCATAAATAAGAAAATACTTAGGAATAAATTTAACAAATGAGGGCAAGGCTTGTGTGCGGAACACTATGAAACATGGCTGAGATCAATTAAAGAAGACTTAAATAAATGGAGAGATATTTCATGTCCATGGGCTAAAAGACTCCATATTGTCAAGTTGGCAATTTTCCCCAAATTGATCTACATATTAAATGCAATCCCTATTTTAAAAAAAAACCTTAGCAATTTTTTAAACAGAAATTGACAAACTGACTTTGAAATTTACATGGAAATTTTAAGGATGAAGAATAGAGCAAATAATTTTGAAAAAGAACAAAATTGGAGGACCAATACTGCCTGACTTTGAAACATACTATCAAGCCACAGTAATCAAGATAGTGTGGCACTGATGCAAGATAGGCACACACATCAAAGAAAAGAAATTGAAAGTCATAAAGAAAGCCGTGAAATTCATGGTGAATTGATTTTTAACAAAAGTACAAAGACAATCCACTGTCTTGTAGAATTCTCAGGGCACGCTTGACCATTGCTTCAATCTTGTCAACAAATGACGGTTGGGACAGTTGGCTACTGACATGAACTTAAACCCTCACCTCACTCCATACACAAAAATTAACTGGATCAAATTAACACTAACTGGGTCAAAGACTTAAATATAAAAGCTAAAACCATAAAACTCCCAGAAGAAAACAAAGGAATAGATCTTTATGACCTGGTGTTAGACAAAGAATTCTTTGCCTTTTTGGAAGAGACCAAGAAGATGATCAGTAAAAGAAAAAAAATCAGCAAATTTCCTTTGTCAAAATTTTTAAAACTATTTCAAAGGACATCATTAAAAATATTAAAAACAAGCCCACAGACTGGGAGGAAATATTTGTAAATAGCATACTGATTAAGGTATTATACCCAAAGTATATCAAGAATACGTCTCTAATTTAATAATAAGAAGACAAACAACCCAATTTTAAAATAGGCTAAAGACTTGGGTAGACATTCATGAAAGAAAATATATGAAGGGCTAATTAGCTCATAAAACATGATTAACATATTCAACTAATGAGATTAGTCAGGAGGTAAATGCAAACTAAAACCAACAGTGAGATACCAATTCACACCCCCTTGAGTGAATATCCTTTTTTTAAAGGACAGTATCAAATATTGTTAAAGAAGCGGAGAAACAGAAAGCTTCTTATATTGCAGGTAGGGATGCAAAATGAACAGTTGCTTTGGGGAAACAATATGGCAGTTTCTCAAAAAGCTAAACACAAACTTATGATAACACCCAGCAATTCCATTCTCAGGAATCTCCCTAAGAGAGACAAAAAAAAAAACCTATGTTCACAAAAGAGGTTCATATGCAGATGTTTATAGCAGCGTTATTCATGACAGCCAAAATGCAGAATAACCCAAATGTCTATCAACTTTGAGTGGATACAGAAATGTGAGTATCGACCCAGCAGAATATCACTCAGCAATGAAAGGGAAGAACAATTGACCTATCCTACTCATGAATGAACCTCAGATCTATTATGCAAATAAGCCAGCTACCAAAGACTATATTCAGTAACAGTCCCTTTATATGGAGAGTCCGCAAAAGGCAAACTTATAGTGGCAGAAATCAGACCTTGAATGCCTAGGACGTTATGTGTCTTTGTAGGGGAGGGGAGAAATAAGGATTAACTGCTAACAAATGTAAGGGAGCTCACTGTGATAGAAATGTTCAATAACTGGATTTTGGTGATGGCTACACAACTCGTGTGTGTGTGAAATATTCTTTGATATTATACATAAACTACACTACAATGCATTTTATTAAATAAAAGAACATTTTAGGTACAGCAAATTTTAATTAAATAAACATAGTTACGATCAAAAAGATAAATTAGACATTGCCAGCTTATCTTCAGCCCTTGCCTTAAGCAGGCTACTCAAAACAACTTGATATATACAAATGAGTCTTTCTCTGTTCTATGAAGCAGTAAATGGATATCCTTGGTATTTAGATATATCAATATAACCTGCTATATAGACCTAACTATAAAACCAGTCTCCTACAGGTTTTGAGATGCCATTTACCATCTCTGTAAAAGGTTGAACATTACCAGTCAAATTTAGTCATATGTTTACAAAGGGAAAACAGTGTTAAAATATTGTTTTCTCTTTTAGTTTTTTGGCCACTTGCTGAATCAAAATTACTATCAAAATTCAAAAAGCTGATCATGATTTAGCCACAAGCCAATCTTATTTAAATCAGGACTTCCCAACAGAAATATTCTATCAGCCTTTCATGATCTGAATTCGTGTATGTGCAATCAATTTAGATGCTGTACATATAAAAAGGTCATAGACATTTCTATTTTGTAATAAATAAGTAGCTGTCTTGACATAAGCTATCAAGCCTGAGAAACCTGTATGCAGGTTAAGAAGCAACAGTTAGAACTGGACATGGAACTGTATATTGTCACTCTGTTTATTTAACTTATATGCAGAGTACATCATATGAAATGCTAGGCTGGATGAATCACAAGCTGGAATCAAGATTGCTGGGAGAAATATCAACAACCTCAGGTGTGCAAATGACAGCATTCTAATGGCAGAATGTGAAGAGGAACTAAAGAGCCTCTTGATGAGGAAGAAAGAGAAGAGTGAAAAAGCTAGCTTAAAGCTCAATGTTCAGAAAAATAAGATTATGGCACTTAGAGATACCAAGGGAACATTTCATGATTGATGGGCTCAATAAAGGACAGAAATGGTATGGACCTAACAGAAGCAGAAGA
>SJYW01014139.1:0-10630 GCA_006410735.1 Raphicerus campestris
AAGACAGTGTAAAGTAAAGACAAAGACTTTAATTCACCAAGTCTTTGTGACTTTACTTTTTCAGTATATCTCTAAGCTATCCCTGACTCCCATACCTCAGTTCCTCTCTGTCCCTTATTTCCTGTGCTCCCAATATTTCATCTCTATCATGCTACCATAGCTTATCACTCTCAAATTTAAATCTTACTATATTGCTCCTCTGCTTAAAATCTTTCAATGGCTTCTCATTTTTCAGGTTCAAAAACAAAATACTTCACATTTCAAATTACATCCATTCTCTTCTAACTTCCATCTACTTTTCCAGCACCGTTTTCTACCCTTAAAATCTTAAACTCAAGGCATATTAAACTCTTTCCAATTTCCCAAAGTTGTCTTGCTCTCTTACTTTTGAGGTAATCAATAAATCAGTGAGTAACTATACATTTTTCAGTACTTAGTCCCCACATTCCCTCTTCCAAAATATTTCCTGATTAATTTCCCCCTTTCTTTTTCCCAATGTGTGTACTCTCATGGCAGGATACATTTACATCTGGATTATTAGATGATTAGGTCTTAAAGGAAAGAAATATTCACCCTTGGCCTATCTAACACACTGCTTGATGCATTTGTATCTTGTCATATTTGTCCAACCTTGGGCTGCTTATTCATGATCAAGCAATATATAGCTATATTGGGTACCAGCAATGCGGTGTACCAGTCCATAGGGTCACATAGACTCAGGGACACGACTGAGGGACTAAATTACAACAAGATTTATGCATATATTTAATAGACTCTCCTTAATGGAAACAGTATCTGAAATGAACTTAAGTCCCTTATCCTAGATGGTACTAAGATTAAGCAACTAGCAGGCAAACTTCACATAGCTGATTTTCCATTGCCTTTTTAAAGGTATCACCAGAGTCCAAAATGTTTGCAAGGCTTTTTTTTTAATGTTATTGCAATAGGATAAATTTTTATTATTATATATGGAAGCTAATCATTTAAGAGTAAACAACAGATGTTTGCACCCTTATTACTGTTTGGTACTGACATCGGTATTAAATGATAATNAGGCTTTTTTTTTAAATGTTATTGCAATAGGATAAATTTTTATTATTATATATGGAAGCTAATCATTTCAGAGTAAACAACAGATGTTTGCACCCTTATTACTGTTTGGTACTGACATCGGTATTAAATGATAATATGAAAACATGTCAAAGACGTGAATGATGAATTCAGATGTCAGAAATGGAGGAAAAGAAGTGTTTAAAATAGAAAATGTAAGATCCTGGGCAAGAAGTAAAACTATGAGCACCTTCTTCAGGCAGAGTACAATACCATCTTTCCACAGAATACCAGAAACCTGGAAAATTCCAAGGCACATTTCTCTTCAAGGGTAGTTGCTGAAATATAAGTGATTAAAGTTTTCACTTGATCANGGAGTCCTGGGCAAGAAGTAAAACTATGAGCACCTTCTTCAGGCAGAGTACAATACTATCTTTTCACAAAATAACAGAAACCTGGAAAATTCCAAGGCACATTTCTCTTCAAGTGTAGTTGCTGAAATATAAGTGATTAAAGTTTTCTCTTGATCAAATAATAGCACCTGGTGAAAAAATGCAGCTGTATCAAAACAGTAAATTTATTAGATGTCATGTACGTAGACAGATAAATAGATTGCTAGATAGATGTTCTCATGTTGCATATCATATTTTCTGGGCACAGTTTGCACTGTTTCTAGAAAGCCAACCTCACATACTTAGATATTAATTGATTTACCTTACATTCAGTTGCAAGTGATACTGTTAATTTAAATTACTATCATTCAGTATTTTCTGAGAATTAACCTGATTATGCGAAAACATGTACTTATCAAAACTATGGCTAGTTTTCACCCAGTAAAGATCATTGCTAATTTTTTATTCATAAAATTTTAAAATGTTGGGTTCATTTTTTACTAAATGAAATCTTCAATCTCTTTTTCTCTAGCTATTAGCTCAAAATGAGCAAGATTGATGAAACAGGACATCAAAGGCCTTACCTCTAGAGATGAATTTTGTCTCCCCTGAGTGAAGAACAGGCTTTGTGAAAGCAGGCATCCTTGTCTTGCTGAATTCTGGGTCCTCAGAGCCTTTGATAAGGTTCATACCTGGGAAGATATACAATACATATTTGTAGAATGAATAATTGTGAAATGAACAATGAGTGAATGAATGACTAATAAAAGCATTCAGAATTTTAAAGTTTCCTTTAAAATGATATCACCTTGAGCACAGTTTTGAAACTTGTGAGACTTTGAAAGTATATTGTATATTTTAAGTGGTTGTTCAGTTACTAAGTCATGTCCGACTCTTTGTGACCCCATAGACTTTAGCACGCCAGGCTCCTCTGTCCTCCACTATCTCCCAGAGTTTCCTTAAATTCATGGCCGTTGAGTCAGTGATGCTATCTAGCCATCTCATTCTCTGTTGCCCCTTATCCTCTTGTCCCCAGTCTTTCCCAGCACAAGGGTCTTTTCCAAGGAGTTGGCTCTGCCTCAGGTGGCCAAAGTATTGGAGCTTCAGCTCAATATCAGACCTTCCAATGAATATGCAGGGTTGATTTCCTCTAGGGCTGACTGGTTTGATCTCTCAAGAGTCCTCCAGCACCACAATTCAAAAGCATCTATTCTTCAGTGCTCAGCTTTCTTTATGATACAACTCTCACATCCATGCATGACTCCTGGAAAAACCATAGGTTTGACTATATATACATTTGTTGGCAAAGTGATGTCTCTGCTTTTTAATATGCTGATTAGGTTTGTCTTAACTTTCCTTACAAGGAGGCAGGCACCATCCACAGTGATTTTGGAGCCCCCCAAAATAAAGTCTGTCACTGTTTCTATTGTGTCCCCATCTATTTGCCATAAAGTGATGAGCCCAGATACCATGATATTTGTTTCTTTCAATGTGAGTTTGAAGCCAGCTTTTCACTTTCCTCTTTCACACTATCAAGAGGCTTTTTAGTTCGTCTTAACTTTCTGCCATTAGAGTGGCATCATATGCATATCTGAGATTGTTGATATTTCTCCTGGCAATCTTTTTTTTAATTTCTTATTTTTAATTGAAGGATAATTGCTTTATAATATTATGTTGGTTTCTGCCATGCATCAACATGAATCAGCCATAGGTATATATATATATATATGTCCCTTCCCTCCAGAACCTCCCTCCCTCCTCCCACCCCATCCCACACCACTAAGTTGTCACAGAGCACCGGTTTGAGCTCCCTGAGTCATACAGCAAATTCTCACTGGAAATCTATTTTACATATGGTAAGATATACATTTCCATGCTACTCTCTCAATTTGTCCCACTCTCTTCTTCCCCTCTGTGTCCAGAAGTCTGTTCTCTATGTCTTCCTCTGCTTTGCTGCCTGAAAATAAGTTCATCAATACCATCTTTCTAGATTCCATATATCTGTGTTAATATATGATACTTGTTTTTCTCTTTCTGACTTATTTTACTTGTATAAGAGGCTCTAGATTCAACCATCTCACTACAAGTGACTTAAATTTGTTCCTTTTTATTGCTAAGCACTACTCGATTGTATATATGTAACACAGCTTCTTTGTCCATTCATCTGTCTATGCATATCTAGGTTGCTTTCATGTTTTAGCTATTGTAAATAGCGCTGCAATGAACACTGGGGTACATGTGCTTTTTTCAATTATGTTTTTCTCAAGGTATATGCCTAGTAGTAGGATTATGGGTCATATGGTAGTTTTATTCCCAATTTTTTAAGGAATTTCCATATTGTCTTCCATAGTGGCTGTATCAATTTACATTCCCACAGCAGTGCAAGAGGGTTCCCTTTTCTCCACATTCTCTCCAGCATATATTGTTTGCAGATTTTTAAATGATGGCCATTCTTACCAGTGTGAGGTGATATCTCATTGTAGTTTTGGTTTGCATTTCTCTCATAAATGAGCGATGTGGAAAATCTTTTCATGTGTTTATTAGCCATCTGTATGTCTTATCTGGAGAAATGTCTGTTTAGGTCTTCTGCCCACTTTATAACTGAGTTGTTTGTTCTTCTGGTATTGAGTTGCATGAGCTGCTTGCAACTCAAGCAGGGTTAATTTTGGAGATTAATCCTTTGTCAGTTGTTTCACTTGCTTTTATTTTCTCCCATACTGAGGGTTGTCTTTTCACCTTGTTTATACTTTCTTTTGCTGTGCAAAAGCTTTAAGTTTAATTAGGTCCTATTTGTTTATTTTTGTTTTATTTCCATCACTCTAGGAGATAGGTCATAGAGGATCTTGTTGTGATTTATGTCAAAGAGTATTTTGCCTATGTTTTCCTCTAAGAGTTTCTTAGTTTCTGGTCTTAAATTTAGGTCTTTAATTCATTTTGAGTTTTATTTTTGGGTATGGTGTAAAGAATTGTTCTAATTCACATGTGGCTGCCCAGTTTTCCCAGCACTTCCTACTGATGAAACTATCTTTTTTTCCATTGTATATTCTTGCCTATTTTGTCAAAGATAAGGTGCCCATAGGTGCATGGGTTTATCTCTGGACTTTATATCTTGTTCTGTTGGGTCTGTATTTCTGTTTTTGTGCCAGTACCATACTGTTTTGATAACTATTTAACATTGTAGCATAGTCTGAAGTCAGGAAGGTTGATTCTTCCAGCTCCATTCTTCTTTCTCAAGATTGCTTTGGCTATTCAGGGTCTTTTATGTTTCCATAGAAATTGTGAAATATTTTGTTCTAGTTCCATGAAAAACTGGAACAGTGCCATTTGTCCTGCAAATCTTGATTCTAGCTTGTGAGTCATCCAGCCCAGCGTTTCTCATGATGTACCCTGCAGAGAAGTTAAATAAGCAGGGTAACAATATACAGCCTTGACATATTCCTTTTCCAATTTTGAACCAGTCCGTTTTTTCTATGTCTGGTTCTAACTGCTGCTTCTTGACCTGTATACAGCTTTCTTAGGAAACACGTAAGGTGGATTGGTATTCCTATTTTGTTCAGAATTTTCAAGAGTCTGCAGTGATCCACAGAGTCAAAGGCTTTAGTGCAGTCAATGACGCAGAAGAAGATGTTTTTCGGGACCTCCCTTTCTTCCTCCATGATCCAGTGCTGTGCTGTGCTTAGTCATTCAGTCATGTCTGACTCTTTGCGACCCCATGGACTATAGCATGTCCGTCTCCTCTGTCCATGGATTGTTCAGGCAAAAATACTGGAGTGAGTTGCCATGCCCTCCTCCAGAGGACCTTCCCAACACCAGGGATCGAACTCAGGTCTCCANGTCAATGACGCAGAAGAAGATGTTTTTCGGGACCTCCCTTTCTTTCTCCATGATCCAGTGCTGTGCTGTGCTTAGTCATTCAGTCATGTCTGACTCTTTGCAACCCCATGGACTATAGCATGTCCGTCTCCTCTGTCCATGGATTGTTCAGGCAAAAATACTGGAGTGAGTTGCCATGCCCTCCTCCAGAGGACCTTCCCAACACCAGGGATCGAACTCAGGTCTCCAGCATTGCAGGCGGATTCTTTCCCACCAGAACCACCAGAGAAGCCCCTCATGATCCAAAGAATGTTGGCAATTTGATCTCTGATTCTTCTTCATCTTTGAAACCCAGCTTCTACATCTGGAAGTTCTCAGTTTATGTACTGTTGACGCCTAGCTTGAAGGATTTTAAGCATAAACTTGCTATCATGTGAAATGAGTGCAACTGTATCATAGTTGGAACATTCTTTGGCATTGCCTTTCTTTGAGATTGAAATGAAAACTGACCCTTTTCCAGTCCTGTGGCCACTGAGTTTTTCAAATTTGTTGATATACTGAGTGCAATACTTTAGCAGCAGCATCTTTTAGGATTTGAAATGGCTCTGCTGGAAATCCATCACATTCATCTTCAAGATTTGTTTTTAGTAATGCTTCCTAAGACCCACTTGACTTCACAATCCAGGATGTTTGGCTCTAGGTGAGTGACCACACCATCATGGTTTCCCAGATATTCAGTGGTAAAATACTCAACTGCCAAGCAGGCTATGTGGGTTTCATCCCTGAGTTGGGAAGATCCCCTGAAGAAAGAAATGGCAACTCACTCTAGTATTCTTGCTTGAGAAATCCCATGGACAGAGTAGTCTGGCAGGCTACAGTCCATGGGGTCGCAAAAGATGTGAACGTGACTTAGTGACTAAACAATAACAAACAACAAATCTTAAGTATTATGTCTATAATAGTATTTGAAGAAAGTTGAGCTCACATTGATTTTTGTTCTCTTCACAGAGGTTCACAGGCATTGGTTACAGCCTCCTGTTGACCATGAAGGAAAGTCAGGGAGGTAGTTGACCCATCTTCCCAATCATAACCATTAAAAGTTAAGCCAGACTTCTTTAAAGTAGACTGTGCAAAACCAGAATTGTTTATTTTCCAAGAGAATAGGAATGAGGATGTGATTTAACTTTGCAGTATAAAGGAATTGCTACCGTTGCTGTAAAGTTGTGACCCTTCTCCAGAAAAATGAGGTCTGGATCTAAGGCCATGCTCACAGTCCTGATAAGTAGCAAAGCTGGGATTCAAACCCCAGTCTGAGTCCCCATATTGCTTGAACAATGTCCTGGTGCTACTCTTAGTCCTAGGCCTCTTGTGCAGGGCTCTTTCCATCCACACATTATCCCAGCTACAGGATTATTACCAAAACATTCCTGGAAACTATGAGAACAGAACAGTGCAGCCCCACCACTCCTTCATGCCACCATTTACCAGTAGTAAAGCAGACCTTTTGAGCTCCATCCAGCTGCTTCTAATACCTATCTTTTAACTGAGTCTATACTTGGGAGAAGTTTCTATTGATTGGTCTCCTCTAAACCCTAGGCACAGCTAATTGGAATGAGAAGCCCAGTAGACAGGGACTCAATCTGATTTGGAAGAAGAGGCAGCAGTTGCTGGCGTATTTGGAACATATCAGATAAATCCTGCTTTTACTATTGAATGACTCAGGTTAATTGGCTGACATTTTTTTTTTCTAGATATCTTTGTGTGAAGAGAAATTTTCTAACCCTTTCTATGTAGGCAGCTTTGCTTTGGAGAATGTAAGGAGTGTTTCAGAAAGAGTGCTAGAATTAAAGTTGGATTCTCAACACAGTAAGTGACCTACGGCGTGATTTCTGGTGAGAGCTATGTGAATAGGAAAAACCATAAGATAATGTTGATTGAGTTATCATCCTTATAAGTTGATTTTTTTCATCTGACTGTGTATAGAAGTTTGAGATTCCTGGAAGAGATAAGCTAAATGACTTCTGTATATCCTATTGCAGGTGCATTAATTTTAATGAGATTGAATTATATCTATTAAATTTTTCACCACCTTTATTTTGATAGAAAATACCCTTCTGTTGCATTTACTATCTTCATAATATATTCTGACATTCATCTGCTCTTCTTTCCATTAATATTTCATTCAAATTACAAGGTGACATCATTATTTACATACTGGTATTTAAACATCTTTTCTGGGTAATATTTTCCCTTTTTATTGTTTAAACAAGGTAATAAGCAGATCAATTTAAATTCAAGCTGAAGGTAACTTTTATATACATGTTTTTATCCCACTGAATGTTATATACAACCCAAGATAAATATAACCTCCAAATTCAAAGTTTAAGTGGAGAAAAAAACTATTTTTTCTCCATGAAGCCTAGTTGAGCCTTTATACAACTTCAAGTATAGTACTGATGACACGTTTTGCATAGAAAATGAGAGGTGAATTTGACATTTAAAAATTGGCTTACCCCTGCCCTCTCCTCAATCCCTGACTACTTTCACAATATCTTCTGCAGAGCACAAGAGGCTTGAGGGACACTTTTTTTTTAAATGGCAATTTATTCCTGATTCTTTTTTCAGAATTAAGATAAAATTGTGAAAATAAACACCGGAAGTCTCCTAGTTGAAACTTACCCATTGACAAGTAACATACATGTCTCCATTGTCAAAATGTGTTCAAAAGGGAAGAGCTTAACAGTGTCTTATCTTAGCAACCCAGATGTTTGTTGTCAGCTTATCTTATTATTATTAATAGGAATCTAATTGATATCAATTCTTCAACAACTACATTAGCACTTTTTCACCATTTACCTTTCTCTCTATAGTTGCCACATTTAACGGTTTTTTAAATTCCCTCCAGTCAAATTCTACATGACCTTCTCATCTGTAAAGATAAGCTGTAAAGATAGCAACTTTGTTTAGAAATACATTTTACCAAGCTTAAACGTTATTGAAGTCTCATCAGCTAGTGCAGGGCAAGCCACACTTCATTTCTCAGATAGCTCACATTGTTTTCCGTAATGTAATGACTGGAGCTTGGGATGTTTAAATGGTACTTCAGGGTGCAGACGTGGTCTAAACTTCTTCATGATTATATATATGCTATTCTATGGTGCGCGCTAATCTCTTCTGCCTCGGGTGTTTTAACAAAATGGCTGAAATTTTCAGCCATTATGGATGAGTTATTCAGCAAATCTGTAAAAGCAATTCCACTTGACAAGCCTATAGTAGTACTACTTTAAGTGATTGAATCTCTTTGATTCCACAATAGCAAGGTCCTTATTATTCTTGCAGGAATTTTACAAGTTCTAAGAATATTTCCAAAATGCCACTAGCCACAGTGCCAAAGAGAGACAGACAATTCAGTCAGAACTATACTAATTTGATTTAGGGAACCCAGTTAGAGCAGTGATTTTTTTTTTTTAAGAGAAAAAAAAAACTTTGTTATACTTTATGTTCAAATGCATTGATCTTTTATTAAACTGAGTGTCTTGAAGATCTTATCCATAACATGGTATTCCCCTTACTTAAATATATTTTCTAGTAAATGAATGGAAGTCACAAAATTGGTGAGGTCATGAAACTTATTTATCTGAAACACTGAATTGTATACATCCCTTAAAGGCAAAGGGATGTTTTTTGCCCTGAGGGTATTAGTCATGGTCCATAGTTCGTGGGAAAAACTAAGGAAGTCTCAAAATTGTGTTCCTATTATTTCCATTTCTCTAAGACTTTGTTTGAATTCCAAAGTGAATTTTCTATTATCCTATTGTACATTGCATAGGAGGGTACCAACCAACAGTCTTTGGGGCGCAACACCTGCAGTTACATTCAAAGGCATGACTTTTCCAAGCAGTTTTTGAGCTCGTCGGCATTGTCCCCAGAAGGATAAAGGCCTAGGTTTTTTACCTGACTGGCAGAAGCATTCCAGCACCACCAAAGGACTCTAAACATTGTTTTGTGAGTAATGAGTCCTGCTGGTTTCATCCTGCAAGACATTGAAATCCCACAGGGAAAATGTGGTTAGAAATAAAACAGAGGGCTGGGGCCTTTAATGAGTTTCCTATCCACAGATGCCATCAAGCTTTTATACTATTCATTTTATTTCTACAGCTTCAACAAAGATTCCCAGAGTTGTGGGCCATACTCTTAACATTGAAGTGCATAGAACTTGGCAGAAATCTACACTTCAGAGATAATAACATATCATTCCATGAAATAAAGGAAAAGGCATAATCAAAAAAAGAAGTTAAATATGGAAACCTGTTTTGACAACAAATGAATACAGATGAAGCCAGACAGGAAAGGTGTTATGTATGCGTGTCTTTTTTTTTCATGTTTCACATAATTCATGATATTGTATGAATCTATCAAGGTTTTCCTTTTTTTTATATCCTTTAAGTCAGATAGATTATTTATAATGCTCTCCATCTTATATCAAGGAAAAATTTCAAAGACTGGTGCTTTGAAAGAAAAGAATAGAACAACATTTGCAAAAATCTATCAAAAATATGTATGGTTCATTCTCCAACTCTTTTTATTAATTACACTTGGGTATTCCTCAAAGCCATTTGAATGTACAACAAAATAAAATCAGACTTTCTGAAATTAAAAAAAAGGAAGAGCAATTGTTACTGAGTAGGTAAATCATGGAAATTACCAGTGGAAGCAAATATTTATCAAATATATTTTGTTAATAAACATAACTACTGAGTTACAAAGAGCTTCCCTGAATCCTGCACTGCGGGAAAACATCAGATCTCATCAAATTTTTAATTAAATGACAGACAAGGGACTTTTTGGATTTGCAATTATTAAAATCAAAATAAAAAGCTTTTTCCCAATCTTATAAAACTATTCCCAAGTTTACTTTTCACTTACAAAGATTTTTTTATATATGTTCAAACTAGAAATTCTTAGATTTAATTAAAAGTCAAGAATTATGAAGAGACTATACCATGAAAATCTATCNTCAAAATAAAAAGCTTTTTCCCAATCTTATAAAACTATTCCCAAGTTTACTTTTCACTTACAAAGATTTTTTTTATATATGTTCAAACTAGAAATTCTTAGATTTAATTAAAAGTCAAGAATTATGAAGAGACTATACCATGAAAATCTATCTCCCCCACCCAGGAAGTTTTTACTTGAGGGTGAGATGTATGGAAAGAGTAACATGGACACTTACATTACCATATGTAAAATATATTATAGTCAATGGGAATTTGCTGTATGGCTCAGGGAACTCAAACAGGGGCTCTGTATCAACCTAGAGGGGTGGGATGGGGAGGGAGGTGGAAGAGAGGTTCAAAAGGGAGGGGATATATGTA
>SJYW01014141.1:9797-21308 GCA_006410735.1 Raphicerus campestris
TGAAGAGGAACTAAAAAGCCTCTTGATGAAAATGAAAGAGGAGAGTGAAAAGGTTGGCTTAAAGCTCAACATTCAGAAAACGAAGATCGTGGCATCTGGTCCCATCACCTCATTGGAAATAGATGGGAAAATAGTAGAAACAGTGTCAGATTTTTTTTTTTTTTTTTTTTTTGACTCCAAAATCACTGCAGATGGTGATTGCAGCCATGAAATTAAAACACACTTACTCCTTGGAAGGAAAGGTATGACCAACCTAGATAGCATATTCAAAAGCAGAGACATTACTTTGCCAACAAAGGTCTGTCTAGTCAAGGCTGTGGTTTTTTCAGTAGTCATGTATGGATGTGAGAGTTGGACTGTGAAGAAAGATGAGCACCAAAGAATTGAATCTTTTGAACTGTGGTGTTGTAGAAGACTCTTGAGAGTCCCTTGGACTGCAAGGAGATCCAACTAGTCCATCCTAAAGGAGATTAGTCCTGGGTGTTCATTGGAAGGACTGATGTTGAAGCTGAAACTGCAACACTTTGGCCACCTCATGGGAAGAGTTGACTCATTGGAAAAGACCCTGATGCTCGGAGGGATTAGGGGCATGGGGAGAAAGGGACGACAGAGGATGAGATGGCTGGATGACATCACCGACTCGATGGACATGAGTTTCAGTGAACTCAGGCTGTTGGTGATGGACAGGGAGGCCTGGCGTGCTGTGCTTCTTGAGGTCACAAAGATTCAGACACGACTGAAAGACTGAACTGAGACTGAAATGAACTGAAACACTTCGGGATGAGTTTTCAACCAATATCCATTTTTAGCACTAGTCTACTATACTCTTCCAGAAGTAAGTGTAATAGCCAATTCGTATGGCTTTTATAGGTTCTGTGACATAAATAGATTGTGCCAGCCTCCTCTGTCCACAGAATTCTCTAAGCAAGAATACTTCAATGGGTTGACATTTCCTTCTTTAGGGGATCTTTCTGACCCAAGAATTGAACCAAGGTCTCCTGCATTGTAGGTAGATTCCTTATCAATCAAGCAATGAGGAAAGCCCTATTTATTAAAATTTGTCACTCTTAATTTGTGATATAATTTTCAAGGATCTGCCAAGTCAGTTACCACTCATTTATTTACTTTCTAGTTTCTAAACTTCAAGCTTCTCATATCCTTTACTATCATATTAGTAGGGTTTCAGGGAAGTCACTGTAAATATATATATTCAATCTGCCATCTCTGGATCTCTTGATTAGTTCACTACTCATCAATATTGATAAATATTTATCAGTATTCTTATGAGGCTGATACAATGCTACATGTAGAAGTACCAAGAAATGAGTTTGGTATTTTATAATAAGCATTCAGTAAATATTTACTGTGCTTTTCTTTGAAGAAGCAATTTCATTCACCTCCTTCTTCTTACTCTCTCCTCCTTGCTGTTCCATACATTTCTCACTCAACTGATAAACACACTGATCATCAGAGGGATTCACATGAGTTACACAAGGGCATATGAATCATCACACAAGAAGATGACTCTACACATGGACATCACCAGATGGTCAATACTGAAATCAGATTGATTACCTTCTTTGCAGCTGAAGATGGAGAAGCTCTATATAGTCAGCAAAAACAAGACCCAGAGCTGACTGTGGCTCAGATCGTGAGCTATTTATTACAAAATTCAGGCTTAAATTGAAGAAAATAGGGAAATCCACTAGACCATTCAGACATGATATAAAACAAATCTCTTATTTTTACACAGTGGACATAACAAATAAATTTCAGAGATTAGATCTGGGAGAAAGAGTGTATAAAGAACTAGAATGGAGGTTTGTCACATGGTACAGGAGGTGATGGCTAAAGCCATCCAAAAGGAAAAGAAATGTAAGAAGGCAAAATAGTCGCCTGAGAAGGCCTTACAAATTGCTGAGAAAATAAGAAAAGGAAAAGGAGAAAGGGAAAGGTATACCCAACTGAATGCAGAGTTCAAAAGAATAGCCAAGAGAGATAAGAAAGTCTTAAGAGAATGATACAAATAGAGGAAAACAATAGGATGGGAAAGACTAGAGATCTCTTCAAGACAATTAGAGATACCAAGGGAACATTTCATGCAAAGATGGGCACAATAAAGGACACAAACAGCAAGGACTTAACAAAAGCAGAAGAGATTAAGAAGTGGTAGCAAGAATAAACAGAACTGTACAAAAAAGTTCTTAATGACCAAGATAACCACGATAGTGTGATCACTCATCTAAAGCCAGACATCCTGGAGTGTGAAGGCAAGTGGGTTTTAGAAAGCATTACTATGAACAAAACTAGTGGAGGTGATGGAATTCCAGCTGAGCTATTTCGAATCCTAAAAGATGAAGTAGTGAAAGTGCTGCACTCAATATGCCAGCAAATTTGGAAAACTCATCAGTGGTCACATGACTGGAAAGATTCTGTTCTTATTTCAATCCCAAAGAACCAAAAAAATGTTCAAACTACTACAAAATTATGCTTATTTCACATGCTAGTAAGGTAATGCCCAAAATTGTTCAAGCTAGTCTTCAGCAATGCGAGAACTGAGAACTTCCAGATATACAAGGTGGATTTAGANTACAGTGTCAAAAAAAATGTTCAAACTACTGCAAAATTATGCTTATTTCACTTGCTAGTAAGGTAATGCTCAAAATCGTTCAAGCTAGTCTTCAGCAATGCGAGAACTGAGAACTTCCAGATATACAAGGTGGATTTAGAAAAGGCAGAGGAATCAGAGATCAAATTGCCAACATTCACTGGACCATAGAAAAAGCAAGAGGATTCCAGAATAAACAACCACTTNCAAAAAAATGTTCAAACTACTACAAAATTATGCTTATTTCACATGCTAGTAAGGTAATGCCCAAAATTGTTCAAGCTAGTCTTCAGCAATGCGAGAACTGAGAACTTCCAGATATACAAGGTGGATTTAGAAAGGGCAGAGGAATCAGAGATCAAATTGCCAACATTCACTGGACCATAGAAAAAGCAAGAGGATTCCAGAATAAACAACCACTTCTGCCTCATTGACCACTCTGAAGCCTTTGACTGTGTGGATCCAACAAACTGTGGAAAATTCTTCAAGAGATGGGAATCCCAGACCACCTTACCTGCCTTCTGAAAAAGTTGGATGCAAGTTTAAAAACAACAGTTAGAACCAGACATGGAAAAGGGACTGATTCAAAATTGCAAAAGGAGTACATCNTTCTGCCTCAGTGACCACTCTGAAGCCTTTGACTGTGTGGATCCAACAAATTGTGGAAAATTCTTCAAGAGATGGAAATCCCAGATCACCTTACCTGCCTTCTGAAAAAGTTGGATGCAATTTAAAAAACAACAGTTAGAACCAGACATGGAAAAGGGACTGATTCAAAATTGCGAAAGGAGTACATCACGACAGTTGATTGTCACCCTGCTTATTTAACTGCTATGCAGAGAGCATCAGGCAAAATGCCAGGCTGGATGAAGCACAAGCTGGAATCAAGACTGCTGGGAGAAATATCAATAACCTCAGATATGCAGATGAAAATACCCTAATGGCAGAAAGGGAAGAGGAACTAAAGACCCTCTTGATAAAGATGAAAGAGGAGAATGAAAAAAAAAAACTGCTTAAAACTCAACATTCAAAAAATGGAGATCATAGAATACATCTCTTCATGGCAAAAAGATAAGAAAAAATTGGAAACAGTGGTAGATTTTGTTTACTCGGGCTCCAGAATCACTGTGGACAGTGGCTGCACCCATGAAATTAGATGCTGGCTCCTTGAAATAAAAGTTGTGACAAACTTAGCATATTAAACAGCAGAGATATTACTTTGCCAACAAAGATCCATGTAATCAAAGCTATGGTTTTTCCAGTAGTCACATACGGATGTGAGAGTTGGACCATAAGAGAAAGCTGAGCAGTGAAGAATTGATGCTTTTGAGCTGTGATGTTGGAGAAGACTCTTGAGAGTACCTTGGACTGCAAAGAGGTCAAACCAGTCAATCCCAAAGAAATGAACTCTGCATATTTATTGGAGGAACTGATACTCAAGCTCTAATACTTTGGCCATCAGGTGCAAAGAGCTGATTCATTGGAAAAGACTCTGATTCTGGGAAACATTGAGGGCATGTGGAGAAGAGGGTGACAGATGATGAGATGGTTGGATGGCATCACTGCCTCAATGGACATGAGTTTTAGTAAACTCCGAGAGATAGTAAAGGACAAGGGAGCCTGGTGTGCTGAAGTCCTTGGAATCACAAAAATCAGACACAACTTAGCAACTGAACAACAACAAATGAATCATCAGTGTCAGAGACACTTAAATGTATTCCTTTATTGCCTTTTTGATGTATATATTATTCTCTTCAGTCTGAATTCTTATATTAAAGATATTAGTATTCCTTTTGCAAAATTGGGCTGGCATTTTAAACTAACAGTTACATATACTATAGCCACAAAAGATGCTTATACAAAAAGCTAAAGTGTCTAATTATGAAAGAATTATAACTAATATCAACAACTAGCCTATGGCATAGCTAGCTGGCTATAGATTGGCAATAGTTGCTCTAAATCGTTCTTAGAGTTTGCACACTGATCCATAAACAAGATAGAACTATAACTATTTCTAAAATTATCACTGCATTCTTGCAGGGAACACCATTCTTTCTACTGTATCACTAGTCTGAACACTAGTGCTAGTAAACCTAGAATAATCTATCTGAGGAATTTTACAAAGTAGATCCCCAGATCTCATCTTTAGAGAATCTGATTCTATAGATCCTCTTGGACACTGTATTTTCGTTTTAAATGTTCTCTGGTGACTTGAGTTGTACTAACCAGTCCATTCTGAAGGAGATCAGCCCTGGGATTTCTTTGGAAGGAATGATGCTAAAGCTGAAACTCCAGTATTTTGGCCACCTCATGTGAAGAGTTGACTCATTGGAAAAGACTCTGATGCTGGAAGAGATTGGGGGCAGGAGGAGAAGGGGATGACAGAGGATGAGATGGCTGGATGGCATCACTGACTCGATGGATGTGAGTCTGAGTGAACTCCGGGAGTTGGTCATGGACAGGTAGGCCTGGCGTGCTGCGATTCATGGGGTCGCAAAGAGTCGGACATAACTGAGCGACTGAACTGAACTGAATTGAACTGAACACTTATAACTACTATAGTAATGTATTACCTAGATTGAGTATAAATATACACATATTTTCTTAATGTATCAGTAAAATGTCCAATAACACCTTTTGAAATTTCTATTACAGATTGCTGTTGGGTGACTACAAAACATCATTTGAGTATATCTTCTTCTTAATTTTGCAACTCTGAATACATTTTTTAACCTTGGATGAGTGAGCAGAAGAGGAAGCTGAAGTGGCAAAAAAGGCACTTGGGACTTTGTAGAATTACCATATTCTATAACAGCTTTCTCAGGAAAGATAACATGTGCTGTTGATACACTGATGAATTAGCTAATGGCTTTGCTGCTGGTGCCTAGAAATTAAATGGAAAGTTCTAAGTGCTGGGGATACTTTTCAGATAGAACATATTGGACTTCCATGGAAAATGCCATCATCTAATCTTGCATTTCACCAAATTATTGTGCAAATTTATTGTTGTGGAAAATATATTTAATAAGGTATTTATTTATGGGGCTTCCCTGGTGGCTCAGATGGTAGAGAATCTGTCTGCAATGCGGGAGACTTGGTTTCAGTCCCTAGGTCAGGAAGATACCCTGGAGAAGGAAATGGCAATCCACTCCAGCATTCTTGCATGGAGGATTCCATGGACAGAAGAACCTAGCAGGCTATAGTCCATGCAGTTGCAAAGAGTCAGACATGACTGACTGATTAACACTTACACTTATGAGGAAACAGAAAAATTGATGAACTTTTTCTTTGCAAAAGTAAGGAATTCCATGTGAACAAGAGTCAAAGTAAGTCTGGATCATTATACTAAAGGTATTTTTTCCCTATAAGCTCAACTTTCTTATAAATTCTCATGAATTTAGCACAAGGTGTATTTCTAGATGTTATACTCTAAATGAATTCTTCAAAGAGTGTCACTGAATTTTATTATCAGAAAGAAGAGAAGATTACGTTATCTACGAAAATCTTTATTGGCAAATAAATGGAGGTTTAAACAACCTAAATATTTTATTCATAGTCATAACTCTAGTGGTCGACATCAAAAGTAGATCATTTATTGTCTCAGTTCAGTTCAGTTCAGTCGTTCAGTCGTGTCAACTCTCTGCGACCCCATGAGTCACAGCACATCAGGCCTCCCTGTCCATCACCAGCTCCTGGAGTTCACGCAGACTCACGTCCATCAAGTCCGTGATGCCATCCAGCCATCTCATCCTCTGTCGTCCCCTTTCCCTTCTGCCCCCAGTCTCTCCCAGCATCAGTCTTTTCCAATGAGTCAACTCTTCGCATGAGGTGGCCAAAGTACTGGAGTTTCCGCTTTACCATCATTCCTTCCAAAGAAATCCCAGGGCTGATCTCCTTCAGAATGGATTGGTTGGATCTCCTTGCAGTCCCAGGGACTCTCAAGAGTCTTCTCCAACACCACAGCTCAAAAGCATCAATTCTTCAGTGCTCAGCCTTCTTCACAGTCCAACTCTCACATCCATACATGACTAATGAAAAAACCATAGCCTTGACTAGATGGACCTTAGTCGGCAAAGTAATGTCTCTGCTTTTGAATATGCTAACTAGGTTGGTCAGAGCTTTTCTTCCAAGGAGTAAGCGTCTTTTAATTTCATGGCTGCAGTCATCATCTGCAGTGATTTTGGAGCCCCCCAAAATAAAGTCTGAAACTATTTCCACTGTTTCCCCATCTATTTCCCATGAAGTGATGGGACCGGATGCCATGATCTTCATTTTCTGAATGTTGAGCTTTAAGCCAAGTTTTTCATTTATTGCCTGGAGGAATTTTATTTCTACCACTTCACTTTTCCTAAACTATGTTCTTAAAAAATACAGGTGTCTCAAAATATGTCACTAAGTATTTGGGAAAGGGGAAGGTATAAAAATGCGAGTAAATTTGTTTTGCATTTCCATAAAGTGTAACAGTGGACAGTCTTTCCTAAGTGTTTAACTACATACAATTCTAGTCATAATGAGTATTAAAATTTTACAGAAATTCATAAAACACTTTGGGACATCATCTTTATTCTTTGTGGCTGAATTCTGCCAGCATTTCTGTGTAATTGTCCCCATGGAGGCTTTGGTGTTAAATCATGCTAACTTGGTGTAGATTTTTTCCTGTTACTATTTGGACAGTAATACCCAAAACTTCACTAGTGAATAGACAACATATTGTACTAGAGTTCAAAGATATAACATTCTGCCCTAAAGGGCTTCAGTAAGTCAAAGGTTCTTTGGGGAAGTATTTTGTAGTTTCAATTTCTACACTTGATTTTCTGTTGCAGTCTGCAGGAGCTGTTACATTNCTAGTGGAGGTGATGGAATTCCAGCTGAGCTATTTCGAATCCTAAAAGATGAAGTAGTGAAAGTGCTGCACTCAATATGCCAGCAAATTTGGAAAACTCATCAGTGGTCACATGACTGGAAAGATTCTGTTCTTATTTCAATCCCAAAGAACCAAAAAAATGTTCAAACTACTACAAAATTATGCTTATTTCACATGCTAGTAAGGTAATGCCCAAAATTGTTCAAGCTAGTCTTCAGCAATGCGAGAACTGAGAACTTCCAGATATACAAGGTGGATTTAGAAAGGGCAGAGGAATCAGAGATCAAATTGCCAACATTCACTGGACCATAGAAAAAGCAAGAGGATTCCAGAATAAACAACCACTTCTGCCTCATTGACCACTCTGAAGCCTTTGACTGTGTGGATCCAACAAACTGTGGAAAATTCTTCAAGAGATGGGAATCCCAGACCACCTTACCTGCCTTCTGAAAAAGTTGGATGCAAGTTTAAAAACAACAGTTAGAACCAGACATGGAAAAGGGACTGATTCAAAATTGCAAAAGGAGTACATCACGACAGTTTATTGTCACCCTGCTTATTTAACTGCTATGCAGAGAGCATCAGGCAAAATGCCAGGCTGGATGAAGCACAAGCTGGAATCAAGACTGCTGGGAGAAATATCAATAACCTCAGATATGCAGATGAAAATACCCTAATGGCAGAAAAGGAAGAGGAACTAAAGACCCTCTTGATAAAGATGAAAGAGGAGAATGAAAAAAACTGCTTAAAACTCAACATTCAAAAAATGAAGATCATAGAATACATCTCTTCATGGCAAAAAGATAAGGAAAAATTGGAAACAGTGGTAGATTTTGTTTTCTCGGGCTCCAGAATCACTGTGGACAGTGGCTGCACCCATGAAATTAGATGCTGGCTCCTTGAAATAAAAGTTGTGACAAACTTAGCATATTAAACAGCAGAGATATTACTTTGCCAACAAAGATCCATGTAATCAAAGCAATAGTTTTTCCAGTAGTCAAATACGGATGTGAGAGTTGGACCATAAGAGAAAGCTGAGCAGTGAAGAATTGATGCTTTTGAGCTGTGATGTTGGAGAAGACTCTTGAGAGTACCTTGGACTGCAAATAGGTCAAACCAGTCAATCCCAAAGAAATAAACTCTGCATATTTATTGGAGGAACTGATACTCAAGCTCTAATACCTTGGCCATCAGATGCAAAGAGCTGATTCATTGGAAAAGACTCTGATTCTGAGAAACATTGAGGGCATGTGGAGAAGAGGGTGACAGATGATGAGATGGTTGGATGGCATCACTGGCTCAATGGACATGAGTTTGAGTAAACTCCGAGAGATAGTAAAGGACAAGGGAGCCTAGCGTGCTGAAGTCCTTGGAATTACAAAAATCAGGCACAACTTAGCAACTGAACAACAACAAATGAATCATCAGTGTCAGAGAGACTTGAATGTATTCCTTTATTGCCTTTTTGATGTATATATTATTCTCTTCAGTCTGAATTCTTATATTTAAAGATGTTAGTATTCCTTTTGCAAAATTGGGCTGGCATTTTTAACTAACAGTTACATATACTATAGCCACAAAAGATGCTTATACAAAAAGCTAAAGTGTCTAATTCTGAAAGAATTATAACTAATATCAACAACTAGCCTATGGCATAGCTAGCTGGCTATAGATTAGCAATAGTTGCTCTAAATCATTCTTAGAGTTTGCACACTGATCCATAAACAAGATAGAACTATAACTATTTCTAAAATTATCACTGCATTCTTGCAGGGAGCACCATTCTTTCTACTGTATCACTAGTCTGAACACTAGTGCTAGTAAACCTAGAGTAATCTATCTGAGGAATTTTACAAAGTAGATCCCCAGATCTCATCTTTAGAGAATCTGATTCTATAGATCCTCTTGGACACTGTATTTTCATTTTAAATGTTCTCTGGTGACTTGAGTTGTACTAACCAGTCCGTTCTGAAGGAGATTAGCCCTGGGATTTCTTTGGAACGAATGATGCTAAAGCTGAAACTCCAGTATTTTGACCACCTCATGTGAAGAGTTGACTCATTGGAAAAGACTCTGATGCTGGAAGGGATTGGGGGCAGGAGGAGAAGGGGACAACAGAGGATGAGATGGCTGGATGGCATCACTGACTCGATGGATGTGAGTCTGAGTGAACTCCGGGAGTTGCTCATGGACAGGGAGGCCTGGCGTGCTGCAATTCATGGGGTCGCAAAGAGTCGGACATAACTGAGCGACTGAACTGATCTGAATTGAACTGAACACTTATGACTACTATAATAGTGTGTTCTTTACCTAGATTGAGTATAAATATACACATATTTTCTTAATGTATCAGTAAAATGTCCAATAACACCTTTTGAAATTTCTATTACAGATTGCTGTTTGGGTGACTACAAAACATCATTTGAGTATATCTTCTTCTTAATTTTGCAACTCTGAATACATTTTTTAACCTTGGATGAGTGAGCAGAAGAGGAAGCTGAAGCGGCAAAAAAGGCACTTGGGACTTTGTAGAATTACCATATTCTATAACAGCTTTCTCAGGAAAGATAACATGTGCTGTTGATACACTGATGAATTAGCTAATGGCTTTGCTGCTGGTGCCTAGAAATTAAATGGAAAGTTCTAAGTGCTGGGGAAACTTTTCAGATAGAACATATTGGACTTCCATGGAAAATGCCATCATCTAATCTTGCATTTCACCAAATTATTGTGCAAATTTATTGTTGTGGAAAATATATTTAATAAGGTATTTATTTATGGGGCTTCCCTGGTGGCTCAGATGGTAGAGAATCTGTCTGCAATGCGGGAGACTTGGTTTCAATCCCTAGGTCAGGAAGATACCCTGCAGAAGGAAATGGAAATCCACTCCAGCATTCTTGCATGGAGGATTCCATGGACAGAAGAACCTAGCAGGCTATAGTCCATGCAGTTGCAAAGAGTCAGACATGACTGACTGATTAACACTTACACTTATGAGGAAACAGAAAAATTGATGAACTTTTTCTTTGCAAAAGTAAGGAATTCCATGTGAACAAGAGTCAAAGTAAGTCTGGATCATTATACTAAAGGTATTTTTTCCCTATAAGCTCAACTTTCTTATAAATTCTCATGAATTTAGCACAAGGTGTATTTCTAGATGTTATACTCTAAATGAATTCTTCAAAGAGTGTCACTGAATTTTATTATCAGAAAGAAGAGAAGATTACGTTATCTACGAAAATCTTTATTGGCAAATAAATGGAGGTTTAAACAACCTAAATATTTTATTCATAGTCATAACTCTAGTGGTCGACATCAAAAGTAGATCATTTATTGTCTCAGTTCAGTTCAGTTCAGTCGTTCAGTCGTGTCAACTCTCTGCGACCCCATGAGTCACAGCACATCAGGCCTCCCTGTCCATCACCAGCTCCTGGAGTTCACGCAGACTCACGTCCATCAAGTCCGTGATGCCATCCAGCCATCTCATCCTCTGTCGTCCCCTTTCCCTTCTGCCCCCAGTCTCTCCCAGCATCAGTCTTTTCCAATGAGTCAACTCTTCGCATGAGGTGGCCAAAGTACTGGAGTTTCCGCTTTACCATCATTCCTTCCAAAGAAATCCCAGGGCTGATCTCCTTCAGAATGGATTGGTTGGATCTCCTTGCAGTCCCAGGGACTCTCAAGAGTCTTCTCCAACACCACAGCTCAAAAGCATCAATTCTTCAGTGCTCAGCCTTCTTCACAGTCCAACTCTCACATCCATACATGACTAATGAAAAAACCATAGCCTTGACTAGATGGACCTTAGTCGGCAAAGTAATGTCTCTGCTTTTGAATATGCTAACTAGGTTGGTCAGAGCTTTTCTTCCAAGGAGTAAGCGTCTTTTAATTTCATGGCTGCAGTCATCATCTGCAGTGATTTTGGAGCCCCCCAAAATAAAGTCTGAAACTATTTCCACTGTTTCCCCATCTATTTCCCATGAAGTGATGGGACCAGATGCCATGATCTTCGTTTTCTGAATGTTGAGCTTTAAGCCAACTT
>SJYW01014142.1:0-10103 GCA_006410735.1 Raphicerus campestris
ACAGGGAGGCCTGGCGTGCTGCAATTCATGGGGTCGCAGAGAGTCGGACACGACTGAGCAACTGAACTGAACTGAACTGAGAGTGACTTTGGGCTTCCCTGGTGGCTCAGCAGTGAAGAATCTGCCTGCAATGCAGGAGTCAGCAGGAGATGTGGGTTTGATCCCTGAGTTGGGAAGATCCCCTGAAGGAGGAAATGGTAACCCACTCCAGTATTCTTACTTGGAGAATCCCATGAGACAGAGCCTGGTGGGCTGCAGTCCATAGGGTGGCAAAGAGTTTGACATGACTGTAGCTACTCAGCACACATGCAGAGTGACTATACAATTTGTCATTCTAACTGGGACATTTTGAGTATGAAAGGGGATCACTATTAATGCTTATGTCAGAGCACTAGACATAAACCAGATTGGCCAAGCAAATTGAGACATATGGTAACCCTAAGTATAAGATACTCTGCCAAGTATTATGAATTTTAAAAGTACATTATAAATGCATCCTGTCCCCAAAGAGCATTAAGTCTAGTAGAGTGAGGAGATACCAACATAAACAGAATACTATTAGAGAGTGATAAATACCCTAAGAGAGGTCAAGATAAAACATACTGCGTTTTCAGGATGCTGCTGCTGCTGCTAAGTCACTCTAGTCATGTTCGACTCTGTGCGACCCCATAGACAGCAGCCCACCAAGCTCCCCTGTCCCTGGGATTCTCCAGGCAAGAACACTGGAGTGGGTTGCCATTTCCTTCTCCAACGCATGAAAGTGAAGTCATTCAGTCGTGCCCGACTCTTCGCAACCCCATGCACTGCAGCCTACCAGGCTCCTCTGTCCATGGGATTTTCCAGGCAAGAGTACTGGAGTGGGTTGTCATTGCCTTCCCTGGTTTTCAGGATGAGAGGAGACTTATTTTCACCTTGAAGAATTAGGAAAAGCTTTGTGATAGTGGCATTTGAGTAGCCCTTGGACATGTGAAGATGGTGCTGGGTAGAATTTCAGGTGGAGGAAACAATACAAGTAAGGCCTCCCTCATGGTTCTTCAGTCTGCGTGCTGCAAAAGTGCTATACCTAAGAGGCCACTGTCCACCTTGTTAACACCCCTATTGGTTGAAAATGTTCATATTTTAATAACTTTCTTGTTACTTCAATGGTGAGTGATTTGTACATTTATTACAAAAATTTTCTACTAGATCACAGGAAAATGTCATTTTCTACCAATCAGTACACAACAACAATTTTTTGACAGATGGAAGTAAGTGTCTGAGGAAGAGACATCTTTTTCTGTTTCATACCAAAATGGGCTAGAGGTGATCCTAAGTGTGTACAAAGGCATAATAGAGAAAATTGTGGAGCATAAATAGGACAGACAGTCTATTTGGACAAACTGTCAACATCAGTCTGACAAAAGCTTGGGCTGCATGAAAAGACACAATGAAAACAAATTGGAAAAGTAGATTCAGTCCAGATTGTGGAGGGCCATGAGTGTCACCATAAGTAAATCAAACTCTAGTCAGTAGGCACAGGTCAAAATAGTTTCCAGAAGTTATCTTGGAGGACTTCCTGGGTGGTCCCAGGGTTAAGACTCCATGCTTCCAATGCAGGGGGCATGGGTTCAATCCTTGGTCAGGAAACTAAGATTCCACACACCACGCAGTGCGGCCAAAAAAAAAACAACTAATTTTTTTAAAGAAGTTTTCTTTTTTTAAAAAAAGAAGTTCCTTGAGAAAAATGTATAAAATACTTTCAAAAGGCAAGAACTGGGAATGACTGAAAGACCAGTTAGATGCTCACTAGCCTTGTAGTATAAGCCAACATTTTCCAAAGTAGCTCTGTGGAACTAACGCTATTTCCTCTGGATTTTAACAACTACACCAGATAGCAGGAGAACAGAAGCAGAGAAAGCTGCATGGTTTCATTCACTCCTAGCATCTCTCCACAGCCCTGACTCTTGTACATTTCTCCCTGAGTGACCTGCCAATGCTTCATATTTCACATATCCCAAATCAAACCCATTATCTTTGTCCTGAAAACTATTTCTTCTGTGCATACTACCACAGAACAAGGGTGCCTTAAATAAGAACTTCAGAAGTAGGCAAGCTAGGACTAGCATGACAGCACCAGGAAATCTTCAGGAATCAAGACTCCTAGTTTTATACATTCTGCCAGGAGTATGAAAATGAATGCTAGAATTCTAGCCATAACATCCTTGTTCCAGACTGTGTGCTGGAGGAAGAGAAGAAATGTGTGATCTCTACCTTTTCAACTTCCTGAAATAATCACACAGCACACCCACATTTACCTCATCAGCCAGAACTTAGTCACATGGACACATATAAGGAAAACTGAACGAACATGTGTCCAGTTAAAGTCCAGTTTCTCTTATTAAAAAAAAATTAAAAAGGAAGAATGGATTTGGGAGTTAATCGGCAAGGTCTACCACAGAAGGTGAAATCTATAAGACTGAAAAGGAGAGGGAATTCCCTGGTGGTCCAGTGGTTAGGACTCATGCTTTCACTGCCAACGACTCAGGTTTGATCCCTGGTCTGGGAACTAAGATCCTACAAACTGCATGGTGCCTCAAAAAAAAAAAAATGTCATAAAATTGAGAAGGAGAGCAAAGGAAAGGAAAAGGTGCCAAGAAGGGCAAGTTTTCCAGCATGTATGGTTAAGAGAGGAATTATTCTTTTATTTGCAACTGAACCAATATACTCTAGTGTAGATTTATGCATTCTAAGTTGTTGTTTAACTGCTAAGTCATGTCTGACTCTTTGTGACCCCATGGACTGTAGCCCACTAGGCTCCTCTGTCCATGGAATTTTCTAGGCAAGAATACTGGAGTGGGTTGCCATTTCCTTCTCCAGGGGATCTTCCCAGCCCAGGGATCGAACCCAGAAGCATTTTAAAGTAGTTTACCCATTTGATACAATTCAGAAGATACTAATATAGTTCTACTAGCAGATTTGGTTATAGCTACACATAGAAATTGGGGTTTCCAAGGTGGCACTAGTGGTAAAGAGCCCGCCTGCCAATGCAGGAGACATAAGAGATGTGGGTTCGATCCCTGGGTCTGGAAGATCCCCTAGAGGAGGGCATGGCAACCCAATCCAGTATTCTTGCCTGGAGAATCCCATGGACAGAGGAGCCTGGCAGGCTATAGTCCATGGGGTCGCAAAGAGTCAGACACAACTGAAGCAACTTAGCATGCGCACATGCAAACACAGAAATGAGAATTTAAAAAGAGCCATTTGGAGTCCTGACTATTACAGACTGCATTAGCAGGAATCACAGTCTATATCACCAGATCCTCAAATAGATGTTATAAAGCCCTGTTTTATTATGATTATGCTTTGAAATTATATTTCCAAGAAATTAAAAGACATGACTGCCTTTATCATTTTTAATCTAATATACATGATATACGTATGAGCTATACAGTAGGTAAATAACTTAGTAGTTATTTTATTGACTGTTCTTTAGTCACTAAGTCATGTCCGAGTTTTGCAACCCCATGGACTGTAGCCCACCAAGCTCCTCTGCAGGCAAGAATACTGGAGTGGGTTACCATTTCCTCCTCCAGAGGATCTTCCTGACCCAGGAATTGAACCCATATCTCCTGCATTGGCAATTGGGTTCTTTACCACTGAGCCTTTGATAGGGGCAAGAACAAATTGATGCTTATGTTCATAGGGTTTCTCAGAGGGCTTCAAGCACAATGTCCTCTATTGGGTGTTCTAGCAAGTAAGTTTGTTTTTCCCAGACAGATTGGTGACCTCAGCTTTCCCTTCTATTACCTCTCAAATGGGGCCTGAGTGCACAGTTAATCATGGATGGAACTGAGATTAAGCCTCGATCCCTCAACATCCCCAATATTGATTTTCATGGGCCATATGATTCAAAACAAATTTTTATGTTTCCCCAAATAGAACTCTCTCCCCATTTGCAAAGACCAAATACCCAAAAGCACACCCAAAAGATGCTGCTGGATTGCTTAACAGCCCACACAAAGAGGGATGAGAGACATCCTGAAAAGGGACCATCTCCACTCTGGACTCAATCAACAGATATGGGAAAGGAGGGGAGCAGGGAGTAAGAAAGGGACAGGGAGTAAAAAATAAAATGTAAAAAACTTGTGTGCTTTGCTTTAAATTGCTTTGCTTTGGTTTTTAGTTTAAAAAAAAATGTACTAGACCTAAACAATATCATAATGAGGCAGATCAGTATTTACAGTCCTTCAAACCTCATTTAACCTTTCTGTGCCTCATTTGTTAAGTATGTTGGCCAAGATCACATACCAAATCAGTGACACAATCATCATGAGGCCTCAAGTGCCTGATTCCCAGTTTCATATTTTAAATAAGCCAAGTGACAGAAGAGAGGGAAAATTTGGGTCAGAGAAAAAATCTGGCCTGAAAAATATCTGTTGCAAAACAACGCCAATTACACAAAGACATGATATTCCTCTTCTAAACAGAAAAACAAGCTGAGGCCTTAATATCTTTCTTTTCTGATGCATACACAGAGGCACTTTTCAATGGTGAGAAAGGCGAAATGATGGATGTACCTTTATGGTCAATTCTTTTATCTGATGACACTCCATTTCTTGTAAAATTTTGGTAGAGTTGGGAAAACAAACAGGTCAAGTAATTGCCTAATATAACACAGCTATAAAGATACAACTAATTAACAAAGGGGTATATGCTCATATAACTAACACCAAAAACAGATGTCTAAAATAACAATTGCTAGTATCTGTCCTAAAAGGGGGAACTCCAGCAGGTTTGNATAAAGCCCTGTTTTATTATGATTATGCTTTGAAATTATATTTCCAAGAAATTAAAAGACATGACTGCCTTTATCATTTTTAATCTAATATACATGATATACGTATGAGCTATACAGTAGGTAAATAACTTAGTAGTTATTTTATTGACTGTTCTTTAGTCACTAAGTCATGTCCGAGTTTTGCAACCCCATGGACTGTAGCCCACCAAGCTCCTCTGCAGGCAAGAATACTGGAGTGGGTTACCATTTCCTCCTCCAGAGGATCTTCCTGACCCAGGAATTGAACCCATATCTCCTGCATTGGCAATTGGGTTCTTTACCACTGAGCCTTTGATAGGGGCAAGAACAAATTGATGCTTATGTTCATAGGGTTTCTCAGAGGGCTTCAAGCACAATGTCCTCTATTGGGTGTTCTAGCAAGTAAGTTTGTTTTTCCCAGACAGATTGGTGACCTCAGCTTTCCCTTCTATTACCTCTCAAATGGGGCCTGAGTGCACAGTTAATCATGGATGGAACTGAGATTAAGCCTCGATCCCTCAACATCCCCAATATTGATTTTCATGGGCCATATGATTCAAAACAAATTTTTATGTTTCCCCAAATAGAACTCTCTCCCCATTTGCAAAGACCAAATACCCAAAAGCACACCCAAAAGATGCTGCTGGATTGCTTAACAGCCCACACAAAGAGGGATGAGAGACATCCTGAAAAGGGACCATCTCCACTCTGGACTCAATCAACAGATATGGGAAAGGAGGGGAGCAGGGAGTAAGAAAGGGACAGGGAGTAAAAAATAAAATGTAAAAAACTTGTGTGCTTTGCTTTAAATTGCTTTGCTTTGGTTTTTAGTTTAAAAAAAAATGTACTAGACCTAAACAATATCATAATGAGGCAGATCAGTATTTACAGTCCTTCAAACCTCATTTAACCTTTCTGTGCCTCATTTGTTAAGTATGTTGGCCAAGATCACATACCAAATCAGTGACACAATCATCATGAGGCCTCAAGTGCCTGATTCCCAGTTTCATATTTTAAATAAGCCAAGTGACAGAAGAGAGGGAAAATTTGGGTCAGAGAAAAAATCTGGCCTGAAAAATATCTGTTGCAAAACAACGCCAATTACACAAAGACATGATATTCCTCTTCTAAACAGAAAAACAAGCTGAGGCCTTAATATCTTTCTTTTCTGATGCATACACAGAGGCACTTTTCAATGGTGAGAAAGGCGAAATGATGGATGTACCTTTATGGTCAATTCTTTTATCTGATGACACTCCATTTCTTGTAAAATTTTGGTAGAGTTGGGAAAACAAACAGGTCAAGTAATTGCCTAATATAACACAGCTATAAAGATACAACTAATTAACAAAGGGGTATATGCTCATATAACTAACACCAAAAACAGATGTCTAAAATAACAATTGCTAGTATCTGTCCTAAAAGGGGGAACTCCAGCAGGTTTGGCAGCCTCCAGTGCTTTCCATCAAGCATCTGGGGAATACGGAAGAAGCACCGTTTTTCTTATTCCTGGGACAAAAGCACTGTGAGGAAAAAGGCAGTGATGGGACCAAGTAGCTTTACTTAAGACAAAACTAACAGGACTCACAGCTGGTCTGGTCTTGAGGAGGCAGATGAATATTCTCAGGTTCTCCTTTAACCAAAGTGATGCTTCTTCACCAACCAGTTCCCCACTGGAGCACTATGCAGCCTTCCCAGCTGTTATATTTCATGAATATAACACTGCATGCCAGGACAGGAGTGCTGCAGATAGATTTCTAACTCTGGAGTGTCACCTGTTGAGAATGGTCCAGTAATCCAAGAAAAGGAAGGGGTCTGCATTTAGCCCATCAAGACCTAACCTGCCACTCCCCAACCCTGAGCCACCCCAACAACCTCAGACCAGGAAACAGTACAGATGTCCCTCAGCTTGTGTGGGGATTGGATCCAGGACAACCCCATCCCCACCAAACGGATGCTCAAGTCCCTTATATAAAATGGCTGAGTATTTGCATATAACCTATGCACATATTCCTGTATGCTTTAAATCATTTCTAGATTAAGTATAATATATAATATAATGTCAATTCTATGTAAATAGTTGCCAGTGCATGGTAAATTCAAATTTTTCTTTTTGGAATTTTCTGGAATTTTTTCCCCCAAAACATTTTCAATACACAGTAACGGATGAAGAAACCACACATACAGAAGGCTAACTCTACTGGCATCCCAATCACAATTCAGGGGCAATGGACCAGGACCCAAGTCATGGAGCTTGTCTCCCACCTCACACACACCACAGAACTTGTCAGGCACCCAGATAACCTTGGGAAGGCTTGGCTTTGCTCATGCTGAAGGGGTGGATTCCTTTCTCTCTAAGCACTTATTCAGAATCACTCACCACCACTATATGCACTGTTGTCAAATCAACTTATGTTTGTTCTCACCACGTAGAACCTGGACTCTTGGCTCCATATCCCAATGTTAACACCCATATTTAGCCCATATTTTAGTTTTGATGATACTATGGGCTCCCCTCCAAGACCAGAGCTTTGGATATCATCTAGTTTTCACCTTTGTTTATTTTGTTTGTTCATTCTTCCAGAATGAGACTGGGTTACTTTGATTACGAATATACTATATATTCATTGTAAAGAATTTTTCTTTTTCTTTTTTTAGTTTAAAATAACTTTTTATTGCCCGGGATATTTTTTTTCCTTGTGTTGTATTTTGTCTGTTTTATTTGTTTTTGTTTTCTTTTTTCATAACTATAAATTCAAGCATCCGTCATAAAAAACAAAACAACATGTAGCTTTCATATCATTTGCAACCTGGTCTCATTTGAAGAGACAGGTGGGAGTTATCTTGGAAGAGTAAGATTTATACCATGAATGGTGCAGGTGTAGGTCTGGTGGTACTAAGAGGAGACAACAGCATTCTTGACAAAGTTAAATCTTCTGGTGGCATTTGTGGAAAAGAAGCCCTTGCAAATTTCTAAACAACAGTAAACTATTATTAGGAAATTCTGAAGTGTTTTATGGAGAAGGCAATGGCACCCCACTGTAGTACTCTTGCCTAGAAAATCCCATGGACAGAGGAGCCTGGTAGTCTGCAGTCCATGGGGTTGCTAAGAGCTGGACACGACTGAGCAGCTTCACTTTGACTTTTCACTTTCATGCATTGGAGAAGGAAATGGCAACCCACTCCAGTGTTCTTGCCTAGAGAATCCCAGGGATGGGGGAGCCTGGTGGGCTGCTGTCTGTGGGGTCGCACAGGGTCAGACATGACTGAAGCGACTTAGCAGCAGTAGCAGGAGCAGAAGTGTTTTACAGGCCAAAAAGGGAATGAGGTTAGTAAAATGCCTCAATAGAGTTGGAATAAAATACTGAATTTGAGAGTTACTGGAACTTGGATATGTAAAAAGAGGGTGGAGATTGGGACATGCTTACAATGGTCTCAAGTTCAAATAAACTACTGTGACAAGACACCACTTCATAAGTTACACGCTGGCCCGGGGGCTCTTCTCTTCCTTCAGTAGGTGCTGGCAGAAGGCATGCTTAGTCATTTTGCAATGTAGGTACCTACCCCCAAAGCCAAAACATGGGAGAGGAAGAGAGAGGGAATGAACACCTTAAGAAACTCTGTGGAGAAGATCCCCCGTTTCTTCATGGCTTCACTTTTCTTCATGCTTAAGGAAACAGAACGTTTAGGGTGCCTGAAGTGGAACTCCTTGGGTGGAATATTTTCAGGTCTATTGGACCAATCGGACACCCATTCTACACTTTTCTTCAGAGCATCCACCTCTTTTTCTCCTTCTGCAACTTCTTCTTCTGACTGAGAGCTATGGTCCTTGCTGGTGTGCATTTCTACATCAAGCATGATCTGCCCATCTTGTGGGGCAGGGCTGTTGCAGTGAGAACTGCCTCTTGAACTGCTCTTTCTGGATTCATTCTGTGCATCCAAAAGAATCTTCTCCATGTCCCTATTGTGGATGGAGGACGACCAGGGTACAAGCTCTAGCCCCCCCATTCCTCTCATTGCCATTGCTGCTGTTCATGGGCAGCTCCACCCAGGAACTGTTGAGGCCAGCAGGTGGTGGCAAAGACTGTTCACCTTCCTCACAGTTATTATTGTTGTTGTGCGAGGGTGTCAGCTCTTCTACTAAGTGAGACGACATTGTCAGGTGGCTGGAAGAGCTGCAACCCCGCAGCAGGGACTGTCTCCGATTCTCTGACATCAACACCAAGAATTTTTCTAAAATATCAGCCAATTTTATAAAAGATTTTCAATTCATATTGGAGTATATATATATATATATATATATATATATATGGAACTAAAGAGCTTCTTGATGAGGGTGAAAGAGGAGAGTGACAATGCTGGTTGAAACTCAACATTAAAAAATCCAAGATCACAGCATCTGGTCCCATCACTTCATGACAAATAGAAAGGGAAAAAGCGGAAGCAGTGACAGACTTTATTTCCCTGGACTCCGAAATCACTGTGGATGGTGACTGCCATCATAAAATTAAAAGATGCTTGCTCCTTGGAAGGCAAGCTATGACAAACCTACTGTGTGTGTCCTCAGTTGTGCCTGACTCTTTGCGACCCCATGTACTGTATGTAGCATGCCAGGCTCCTCTATCCATTGTACTTCCTAAGCAAGAATACTGGAGTGGGTTGCCATTACCTCCTCCATGGGATCTCCCCAACCCAGGGACTGAAGCTAGGTCTCTTGCATCTCCTGCACCGGCATATATACAAAAAAATTATTCACGATCCCACTACCCAGTTGATACCCTCTTCTGACTCAACTAAGATTTCCTGATTAAGCCCTGAGGAACCCCATCCATCCAAGTTGTACCAGCCTCTGATATTCCCTGTGATTAGATTCGGTTTGCTTGAACCTGAATGAGGATCCAGAACTTTTGTCATAAACAAGGTGAGAATATTTGGCATTNTCAACTAAGATTTCCTGATTAAGCCCTGAGGAACCCCATCCATCCAAGTTGTACCAGCCTCTGATATTCCCTGTGATTAGATTCGGTTTGCTTGAACCTGAATGAGGATCCAGAACTTTTGTCATAAACAAGGTGAGAATATTTGGCATTCTATCTCTCACCATGTGCTGGTCACAAGGTATATAGGTGGATCCATCATCCTCATCAGCACTGAAGGCCTACAGCCATGCTAGACACCTGAGATAGACACCTGCAATATGAAAGCAAATGTCTTCAGACAACTGACCTGGATTTACCCAGTCCTCCCAAGAGTAAGCATGTTCAGACATCAATTTGAGACCTTTTAAAATGGCTGTCCGGGGAGGCCT
>SJYW01014144.1:0-11990 GCA_006410735.1 Raphicerus campestris
CATCACCTCCACTAGCTTTGTTCGTAGTGATGCTTTCTAAGGCCCACTTGACTTCACATTCCAGGATGTCTGGCTCTATCATCAACTATGCAGGCATTAAAAAAAATGAAGCAGGGCCACTCGCAGCAACACAGATGCAATCAGAGATCAGCACACTAGGTCAGCAGAGACAGACGCCACGTGAGAGCGCTGTGTGTGGAACCTGAAATACGACACAGAGAAACGTGTCTGGGAAACGGAGACAGACTCAGGAACGTAGAGAACAGCTGCCAAGGGGGGGAGGCTGGGGGAGGGGTGGAGCGGGCGGTTGGGGCTGGCAGGTGCAAGCCCTCGCAGGCAGAGGGGGACAACACGGTCCTGCGGTGCTGTGCAGCAAGCTATGTTCAGTGGCCTGTGATAAACCATGGAGAAGAATGTATTCATATGTACAACAGGGTCACTTTGCTGCACAGACGTAGCTAACACAACGCTGTTAATCAACTCTGCTTCAACAAAAACAACAGTATCGTAGTAGTTCACAGCAACCGGATTGGAACACAGCTTTGAGCTGCGAATGCTGTGTATTGAAGGCAGCGCGAGGAGCGCCGCGCTCCGGAAGGCACCTGGCGGTGTGAGGGGAAGGGAAGTGTCGCACCCCTGTGCCCCTTCAGCCCGGGCCTGGGCACCCCCGGGAAACCCTCTCACGAGTCCCGGGGGATCGGGGTGCCCACTCTCTGGGGAGCAGCTGTCTCTCTGGGAAGCTCTGCAGCAGCTGGAGGCATTGAAGAAGGTTCACACGCAGAAGTGGAGATAGAGCTTAAACACGCAGCAGTAAGGGCAAAAATTAAGCAGCAGAGTGAAATCTGTAGTCCAAACCATTCAGGCACATGAAAGCCCATTCACCCGATCGACGGCACCACGTGTTTTACGGGAAGCCTCCATGTGTAAGGACACACACTGGAGGGGCTAGGGTGGGGTTCTGCGGTGGGGAGAGGGGAGAGAGGGGGCCAGGGAGAACACCCAGCCAAGCAAAGCAAGAAGGGGTGAGGCTGCAAAAGCAGGAGATGATACCCGGTGAGTGAGGGCTGTGAAGGGCTTGATGTACTCTCCTTTCAAGGAAGAGGTAACCCCTGACTCATCAGCCTTCGCCCTCCTCTTCCTCCTGTGGATTCCCATGGGGTTAGAACAGATTTGGACAGGGTTTCTCAACTTCAGCACTATTGACATTTGCTGGGGGAACCGTCCTGCCCCTTGTGGGATGTTTGGCAGCAACCAAGTCTCCCCACCAGCTACTGAGTTGCAAAAACCAAAGTGTCTCTAGACTTTGCCAGATGTCCCCTGGGGGAGCTGCTCCTGTGTGGGAACCACGGAGGGAGAATTAAAGCCTGGAAACCTGTCCAAATCTTCCAAGTAAGTGGGCCACACTTGCTTTATACACAGGCACACACACACACACACAGACACGTAGACAGGCAGAAGCTCAGGGTCTGGAGCTCCATCTTGAAAGCTGCCAGCTTTGCTTGCACGTCTGAATCACGGCTCTGGAGATTCCAGTTACAGCCCATAACTGCATCTGCCTTGGGCTTCCTCCTAATTTTAACCAGCAGCTGGATTTGCATAGGATATTTGCATCTGAGATTACCCATGGTTCTCTGGGAGACACAGTTGATAGCAGACGATGGCAAGAAATATATATAATTTCATTTCAGCTTGCAGGGAAGGAGGGGGAAAGGAGGCATGTTTCAGGAAGGGAGGGGACTCGCAGGAAATTGCAATGCCTCGTGCACTAAGAGGGGACGCAAAGCGGGCGTTGCGCTGGTTACTGGGCAGGAAGGGCTGTCTGCACTGGGCCTGGGTATTTGGTGGGCAAATGAGTGAGTCACACAGCAAATGAGCGGGGCTCCCTGTGGCTCCCTCAGGAGGGGACTGCTGGGCCCAGTGGAGGCAGACAGAGGGGAGGAGAGAGTGGCGTGGATGGTCTCCAGAGCAGCACAGAGACCCAGTCCCTGCCCCTAGGAGCGCAGCCGCCCCCCCGCAGTGCCTGACAGCCTGCTGTGCGCTTCCCAGGGGCTTCCCCCGCGCGGGCCGTCTCAGCCCACAGTCCGCCCCGCTCAAGGCACCGTCACCTCCTCTTTTAGTTTATTTTTTCTTGGAGGATGATTGCTCTACCCTGTCGTGTTCGTCTCTGCCAGACAACCAAGCGAATCAGCCGTCACTACGCACATCAGAGGAGGAAAGAGAGGCTCCGGGGTCTCACCCTTAGTACAGGACAGAGCTTGACTTGAAACAAAAGCCTGCCAGATTTGAAAACCAGTCTTCTTCCCAACCCCTTGGTGAGCTGTCGCCGACTTGCAGAGCGTGTGGGCCATGCGGGCAAGGCTTAACCGGTGAATTCCCTGCTCTCCCGACACCTGTCTCCAGGCACCCAAGGCTGCTCACACTCTCCGCTTGGCTGACCCCGTGCCCTGCGACCCTCTGTCGTTGCTTGTAATTCATTTTTTCTCTGTCTCTCTCCCCTGCTCTAGACCAGGAACGTCTTAGGAGCAGAGAACATGATTGGCTCATCTCTCTCTCTAGTGCTCGAGAAATAAACGTGGTAAATGTGAGCTAATTTTTGACTAGGAGCAGGAGAAGAAACGTCCATATCACTCAGTGGAGTACTGCCTCGCTCGGGAGCTTACGGATTTTCCCAGAAGGGAGAGACCTTCAGGTGTGATCTCTGCTCTAAGTCACGTGTGGCAAGAGGCACCCGATATTCCTGACCACATTTCACCGTGCATAGTTGATCTCCGTGAGCCTGCTGATGCCTCCTCAAGCCCAGCTGCTCCTGCAGCCTCAGTTCCTGGAACAGGGTCTTGCAGACAGGAAACAGGGCACAGGAGAACCAGTGGATGCATGGATGGGTGAACGAGAGGAAGGATGGATGCGTGGGTGGGTGGGTGATGAAAAGGGAAGAAGGTAGACGGACATTATAAGATGGGTGTGTGTTTGGGCGGTGGTTAGTTAAGTGAGCGGGTACATGGATGGTGAATTCACGGATGGTAGCTGGACAGATGGAAGGAGTGGATGGTGGGGTGCTGGGATGTGGGAGAGTGAGCGGGTCAGTGAATGGGCGGGTGGATGAAAGTTTGGGTGACTGGAATAATGGCTTGAGGGTGAGTAACTGGGTGGTATGGGAGGGTGGCTGGTTGGTGGGGTGATGGCTGCAGAGATGGAAAAGACATCTGCCCATCTCCCAAGAGCACACTCAGCTGCCTTAAGTAAAATGGCCTGCCACGACTCTTTCCCTCCCCCAGGTCCCCCTGCTCGTCTCCCTGCCTCTCCTGCTCCCTTCCACCCGCTGAGGCGGGGCTCCGAGGTGCCAGATGGACGTCTTCCCAGGCAGTTCAGCTCCAGTCTCTGCCTCTGTGCTGAGCCATTCTCGCTGCGCGGAGATTTAATGCTTAACTCCGGCTTCGTCCCGCTCCTCACCTGCCTGAGGAGGTAGAGGCAGCGATTTGCATATTTATTAAGTATTTCTTAGCAGGATACACAAGCAGCGTTGCCACATCCCACTCCCAGAGTCGTCCTGCTGGCAGACAAGACCGACTGCGATCAGCGTGGCGTCACCGCCCATTAAGTAGCTCTTTCAGGGCCCAGAGGGCTGCGAGGGGGCCAGGGGCCACGGGGCGGGCCGAGCAGGCGGGGCCTGGAGGCCAGCGCTCCACTGGCTCCGAGCTCTTGGGCACGGGGTAGTTTTCTGTTCTCCACCCAGGAGGAAGGGCTCTGTGGGGCTCTCTTCCCGCCCCCTGCCTCCACGTGGAACCCCTGAAATTCAACACTTCCTTTAGAAATGCCCCAGAGGAGAGGATTTAGGAGCACCTCTGGGTCTCTTCCGCGGCTCGGTTTGCGCAGAAGACCTTGCTAAGGTCTAAACCAGAGTGACCCATCTTTGCGTAGGCGCTTTGCTGCGGTGCTGTCTTTGGCCAAAATGGGACCGACGTCACCACAAATTGGGGTGTCCCCTCCCAAGCAGAGCCACCCCGTGAGGTCCAGCCTTGGAGCTAAAGTGTCTGGGGCCTGGGACATCAGCCCTCCGTTATCTGGAAAGGAGTCCTCAGGGTGGGGAATGGGTGTCCGACTGGGGGCCAGTTGTGCTCTGCTATAAATGGGGATGAACCTCCCCCTACAGACAGGGCGCCCCATCTCTTCCTCCCCTTTCTTGTCACAGTTCCAAGACTGGGGTTCAGATCTGAGGATGTGGTTTCTGCAGTCAGACATCCCAGGTGCTGACTGACCCCTGTCTCACCTCTTATATCTGGGTGACTTCAGGTAAGTGGCAGACCCTCTCTGAGCCTCAGTTTGCTCATCTGGAAGTGAGGATGACGACAATACCCAGCTCATGAGGTGATCCCAGGGAGTTCCGCACCCAGGACGTGAGCTGAGTAAGGAAGCTCCCCTGCCCCGAGCACCTGTCCAGATGCCCTCCCAGGACAGCAGGAGAGGACCAGGCCCCGTGTATCTGGGTCTCCCACCCGGTGTCTCCCAAGTGCAGTGAAGCACGCTCAGGGCTTGGAGTCTGACTTTGGGCTGAACACCAGCTGGTTGTTCCTGTTATGGAATCGTGGAAAGTCCCCAAGTGAGGCTGGTTGCCTGCCTGCATTTCCCAGGGAGATGGGAAGAGCTCGGGGACCAGGATCTGTCCTGTGTCCTGTGCTGAGCGTGATTCCTCCCAACCACCCTCAGGTCGGTGCTCCAAGCAGCCACTTGACAGACAGGGAGACTGAGTACCAGAGGGAGGGGGAGACACCCAGGACCGGACCGTGGTGAGCTGGGCACCCACGCCGCACGTCGTGTTCTCTTCCCAGACAAGTCACGAGGGGCCCTTGACTCAGAAAGAGCCCAGCACTCCAGGAGGAGGGGATGGAGGCCTACCAACAGCTTCTCCTGCTCCTTCTGCCCCCACTTCCCACCCTCCGAACTGGTCTGGGATACAGCCTCATAAACCTTCCTGAAAGCACTCATAAACACAGAGCCTGGCTGGCTCCAAGTCCGCTGCTGCAAAAAAGCAAAATCTCTGGTTGTAAAGTAATCCCCATAAAAAAAAAAAGAAAGGGGAAAAAAACCCCAAAAGTAAAAAACAGGACTAAAAACAGTAACAGTCTAGGAGATAAGGAGGAAGGGGCTAGGCTTCCATGACTGGATGGTGAGGGGAGCAGGGGCCTGGGTCCCAGAGGCCCCACCTGAAAGGCCCCAAGCTTGGGGAGCCGTGTGGACCATGGTCCAAGCTGGTAGAGGGGTGAGGTGGCTGGGGATGGGAGATGGAGGTGTTGAAGACTGGTGATGCTTCCGATGATGATGCGGGCCCTGAAATGGCTTCTGTGAGAAGGATGTTCACACCCACCCCTGACTGGGGCCGCCAATAGTATCAAGGTTTCCAGGGCTGAGATACCCATTGCACAGATGCAGAAACTGAGGCCAAGGAAGAGTAAGGGCTCTCAGCCAGGGCTCTGGCCTGCAGCCCCCTGCAGGACTCCACACCGCTGCTCTTGTGAGCCTAAGTCCCTGGAAAAGATGGGGGCCTGACTGCACCCCCAAAAGGCACACCAAGGCTTGGGAGGTAAACGCGGCTGTGGGATCCCAGGTGGGTGCTTCTGTTTGTCACCTATTACTCATGGAAAATGATCGTTCTTCCCTCGCCTGGGGGATGAAATGATGTAAGAGAGGCAGGCACAGGCTCCGGTGCCCGCTCAGGTGTGTGTGGGGGCTCTGGGAACCCTGGTGGGCCAACTTAGCATCCTGGCAAAGCGACGCTTCCAGGCCCAGGGGCCAACATGACGCTTAGGGCTGGGGACAGACGGGCTTCCCAGGTGATGCAGGGGTAAAGAATCTGCCTGCCAGTGCGGGGGACGCAAGAGACGTGGGTTCGATACATGGGTCTGGAAGATCCTTTTGAGGACAAAATGGCAACCCACTCCAGTGTTCTTGCCTGGAGAATTACGTGGACAGAGGAGCCTGGCGGGCTACAGTCCATGGGGCCGCAGAGTTGGACATGAATGAGCGTGCGTGCGTGCACACACACACACACACATACACGTCACCAGCTTAGACTGGCATAAACCGCCTTTAGCCCTCTTCCACACCGACCCAGCCCCAGACAAAGCCGCCCCGCTCAGCTCCGAGCCTCCCCACCCTGACAGCTCCTGCTCTTCTCTCCTTCCCCAGCCTTTTCATTCCCAGCCTTATCTCTCGCCCAAGGCTCTCTCCTTCCCCGGCAGCCTTCCCTTGGCTGGCTTTTGTCTGCCAGGTTCGGCTTCCCTATCTTCCTGCTGTGCTGACAATCTCCTTTGCTGTCTCCCTCCAGGCCTGGGGGCTGTTGTCCTCCTGCTGGGGGAGCAGGCTCTGCCTTCCTCTAGTCAAGATGACATGGCCCAGCCTCCCCTTGGACCCTCTGGGGGCCCCTCCAGGACCCAGCATCTGTCCCAAGTCCCGTCCCAACCTTCGTCCCTCGGGGAAGCCTGACTTCACTCCTAGCCCGTAGCCCCAGGGAAGAGTCTATCCTTCAAGGAACCGAAGTTCCCCTCCCTGTCTCCTTTCCCAACCCTGCCACCCCACCCCAGGATTTGGGTTCAGTAAGACGGCACCCTGCCCCGCGCAGCTGTCCAGAGCATCTGTCCCCCAGGACAGCAGGAAAGGACGCCCTTCACGCAGCTTCTGCTGCCCGGGGTCCAGGGCCTGCCGCGCAGGCAGAGCTGTTGTGAGTCAGATTCCCTGGTGGCTCAAATGGTACAGAGTCTGCCTGCAATGTGGAAGACCCGGGTTCGATCCCTGGATCGGGAAGATCCCCTGGAGAAGGGAGCGGCAACCCACTCCAATATTCTTGCCTGGCACATTTCACAGACAGAGGAGCCTGATGGGTTATAGCCCGCAAAGAGTCGGACACGACTGAGGGCCTAGCAGGAAGCACACAAGCAAAGCAAGCAGGGAACGGTCTCCCTGACTCAGGCGACCTCCTCATTAGAGAACGGTCCCGGCTCCCAAACCCACCACCCGCACGCTCAGCTCCCGCTCAGCCAGGGCAAGCCATGACCCTGTAACCCTCCACCCCCGGCTCAAAAACGCTTGGGGAGGGGAGGATCCTGGCCCCCCGCTCTAATAACCTATAAAATGAGGTAGCAGTAGCTACTTGCTCGGCTGTTGGGGAACCACGCGTGTGAACGGGGGGGGTGGTGCTTTACGTCTGAGCCTGGCATCTGGTAGACACACAGAGTCATGTTTGCCGCTGCTGTGGTTGGCGGTGGCCATGATGCCCCAGGGCCCCTGCTGCCTCCAGCCGCACCTCCAGCCTTAGCTGCTTCTTTCCCACTCTGGGGAGGGAAATGAGCTCCCGGTGCGAGAAACGGCAGTCTTCATGGGCAGAGGGCGGACCTCTTTAAGAGCTGGAGCGGTCGCAGTGGTGTCGATGACTGCAATTCATGGGGTCGTGGAGAGTCGGACACAACTGAGCGACTGAACTGAGCTGAGCTGATGACTGCACGGCGCTGCTGCTGTTCCCTGGGCAGGTGCTGCGTGCCCCCCACAGGCCGGCCCCTGCAGCCTCCGGCAGAGCCAGTAAAGCCGCCCGCTTGCTCACGCCTCCCACACGGCAGGCCCAGGCTGGCAGAGCCACCTCCCAAGCCCGCGGAGCCCCTTGCGGGCAGAGCACTGGTCTGAACCCGCAGCGCTGCGTCATCGGGCGGCACTGGGCAAGCCACTCGTCCTTTCTGGGCCTTAGTTTTCTCCTCGGTGACCTGGGTGCCAGTGCCTGCGTGTCTGGGATTTGATGAAGACCAGGCTCTGGCTAAGATCTGCCCAGGAGGCCAGGAGCTGCTAAACCTGCCCCGTCCAGAGAATTGAAATGCCAGAGCCCTGGGGGCTGCCTGGACTTGTTCAGGGGCTGGGTCCTCTCCCCAGAGGGTCCATCCTGACTCTTGAGGGCAGACACACCCTGACCCTTTGGCTCCGGTATCATTCCACTTAGCAGCGACCAGCACATTAGCCAGGCAGATGACTAGCACCCGGAGACTCAGGTGGTGCCCGCCTGGTTCCTCTCCTCCACTGGGGCACCTCAGCGGTGCTTGGGAGGGTGGGGACAAAGGGACAACAGGGTCAGGGGCTCCAAGTCCAGCAAATGCAACCCATTTGCAACCCCGGACTTTGCAGGTGGGACGCCAGACGCGAGAGAGGGAGGGCGGAGCTCCTGACCTCCAGCCCCGCCCTGTCACCATCTGTGGCTCAGCCCTGCCCTCAGGGGCCGCTGCGGTTAGCAGTAACAATGTCACACGGATCTCACCGTGAGCCCCCCAGCCCCTTCTCTATGCCGGATGCCTGCTGGCAGCTTACACCCCAACAGCAGCCCCTGGGAGGGCCTTGTCTCACCAGCGTCATGGCACAGGGGACGGGCACGCAGACTCAGGTTCTCCCACGTTCAACCCCTAGTGGGCGGCAGGTCTGGTTTTGAATTTGAATCTGACTCTCAAATCTATGCTTTAAAAAAATAGCTAGACCACCCTCATACAGGACCCGTCATTCATTTCTCTTGTGATTCTGTGTCCACTTCCACGTTTGGCACAGACCTGGGCACACTTTGATGGGGGTCGCCGTGAGCACTGGGGCTGGGAGACCTGGGTTCAAATTCTGACGCCGTGCCAATGACACAGAGTGCTCTATGCATGACACCCCAGGATGCTCGGGCACGTGTGTTTGCAGTTAGTTGGTTGATTGAGAGGCTGGCGCAATCCCCAACTCACTCCTGACACAGGGTAAGTGTTGACGCTTTTCTGTGGTCTTGGGAATCCCTTGCATTTAACCAGAACCTCTTTGCATTTTTGGCCTTCCTTTCTGCTTGGGATCGCCTCTTTTTTCCAGTTGGCCTTTTTCTACTCCTCCTTCCAAAGGGTTCCTCAGGAAACCTGTTTGATCCCCTAGGCTGAGTTAGTCTCCTCCCTTTCTGGGCTGCAAAGTACCTTTAACAGCTCTTTCTTCCTGATAATTGCCAATTACAGGTCCGTCTGGACTGGTGAGGTCCCTGAGGGCAGGGAGGGTGTTGCATTCAGGCCAGGCCCCAGCGAGATGCAGCGCTTTAAAAGCGCTTGGATGCTGCTGTAGAGCAAGTGAGTAAGCAAGCAGAAGGGTGAACAAGGAGCGCACGGGGGACGTGGAACCTGCACGCCAGGCAGCCCTGCCGGATTTGGGTCAGAGCCATGGGTGACAGGCCCCGTCCCCAGGCACCCCCTCCTCCCAGAGGAGCAAGGCTCCTCTGCTTAGCCTGCAGATTTGCTTGCTGTCCTTGCAGAAGATGCCGCCTGGTCATGAGTATAGAAGGTCAAGACCACAGTGACCTCTGGACCCTGCAGCCACTGGCCAAGGGTACAGTTTGGAGGTCATGGGGTCAGTGTGACACAAGGTATCAGGGTTGCGCCTCCCTGAGAGACCAAGTCTTCCCTGAATTTGCCTGCACTCTTATACCGCTTGGCCTGCACTCTGAGAGAGGAGAACACGCGTACCCCAGTTCCTGACTTCAGAAGTGCACATGTTCCTTCCCTCAAGCATCCATCCCCAGAAACACTCTTATTAGGGGAAGAGCTAGATTTACCATGAATTGTTGAACACTCCCTGACCCCAGCCCAATTCCATTCCCCTCTCTCTGTCAGAGAAGCAAAGTTCGATTCGCTTTGCTCTGGGCATCAGCAAGAAGGTTTCTGGGCTCCAAATACCGTCTTCCAAGAAGTCGGAGTTTGAACACGATCCCTTGGGTGATGCGTCCAATGGAGAAGTTCTCGCTGCAATTCCCTGCATCGTAAAATGTCAGGATGTCTGCGGTCTTTATTTATAGACAGATTGCTTTTCAACTTTCCTCACTCCAACATTTCGATGTGTTATTCCTGAAGATAAATGCACATTATGATTTCATAATAGAAATTGCATCTCTCCCCCGTGTCACCTCTAAGCTTGTGTATACATAAATATGGCACATTGCCTCGACAGTAATTTAAAAGGCACTTTGGAGAACATATTGATCATGACCAGAGGCCCGGGCTGGCATGGGCTAGATTTCGCCAGAGTCTGCCTCCTCCCGGCCCCCGCCCTCTCTCTTCGTCTTTGTTTGGATTCTGAAGCTTGGGAAGTTATGATTTCCATTTATCTTTGTATATCTAGATGTTTGTTTATAGGCACCGTGGGCTTTCGGAGGGAGGAAGAAGTGAATTTTTATAACTCTAAAGTATAAACAAGGAGTGAAAAATGCAGCCTTCCTCCTGGAGTGAGTTCCCTGGAGGCAGGAATCCTTCAACTGACTCCGGGATAGACTGAGATCCTGTGAGGTCAGCTCTACCCACAGCTGCCGCGGGGCCACATTTATTCCCTTGCCAGATCACCATCACACGCTCCTGGGGCTGAGTTCTAGATCCAGCCAGAGCATCCTCCTCTCTGTTCACTTGTCTGCCTCCGAGGGAGCTCAGGATCCCTTTAGGATGTTGACCTGCTCCCAGCCTTCTGAGCCAAACCTGGTCATTCCCGGAACCAACTCGCAGCTCACTTCTTCCAGGGAGCATCCAGGATTGCTCAGAGCTGCATCTCAGAACTCTAGCATCCCACTCTCTGTGGAACCCTCCATACTCTTCCCATTTTAAAAATGATTTCTCTTTGGGCTGCTTTTAAGATCACATTGTCCTGGGCCAGGTAGCTCAGTGAGTTGGAGGAAACCAAATAGAAATTTGTTGAGCATTTATGGTACATCAGGCAAGTTCTGGGAGCCTATCTCATTTAGCCTAGATAGCTGTCTTTATGGGTTGGGTTTTACTCTCCCATTTTACAGAAGAGAAAACTGAGGCTCAAAAAAGTCAAGCTACCCATTTAAGGTCTTGAGCTGCTAAGAAGAGCCTTGATTCAAATCTCCAAAGACTCCATTTCCTCTGACACGTCCTAAAGCTGATGGGGCTGGATTTGGTGGGTCCGTTTTTCAAGATGCAGATTAATTTTCCAGTCCAGAAGATTAGCCCCATTGCTGCCACTGACAGCAACCAGGCCTGGCTGAGTGTCCTGCAGACCCCCATCTCTGGTCCCCTGGCCCTCCTCCTCAGCCTATGCTGGCCGCTTTCCTCTCCCTGCTCTTCCAACGTCAGTATTGCCTCCACTTTGAACGGGGACCTCGTCTCTCCTTCCGTTAACTCTTCTTGGGCTCTCACTTCCCCCCACAACTTCCAGCTTCAGTGATCGCTTTTCTCTTGGCAACTTTCCAGTCCCCCTTCCAGTTCAGATCACTCTCCTGACTATCTCTCCACCGGACATCTCCGCTGGGATCCCTTGCAATCCCCTCAAACACAGTCTAGCCAAGACTGAGGTACACATCCCATCTGTGCGGGTACCATCTCCCGCACAGGTTGCTCATGCCAGAAACCGTGGCCATCACGCCTGACTTGTTCCGCGTTAGCGCACCCGTTCCTTCCCAGCCCCCGTGACTCCCTCGTCTGAGCACCTCGGGACCGTCTCCTTTCTCTCTCCTCTTGTCCTGCTTTAATTCGGGCTGCCACTCATTCTGACCTGTCACGGCAGTGCTTGCCTGACTCATCTCCCAGTCCCCACTCTTGCCACTTCCAGTCCATTTTGCATATGAGCGCCAGGGTGGGAGTCCTCGAGCAGAAAGCCAACCAAGTCTCTCTCTTGTCTGAGACCCCCAAGGTGCCCACTGACGGTCACTGGGCATCCCCCACTGTGTCCTCCCGCCTCGTGCCAGGCACGTGCGGCAGGCGCTCAGTCAGCAGCCACCACATGGATTCTCGGCGCTTTTCCTCGTGCCTGCCCCTGGCTTCGAGTCTATTAATTTTCTCTCCCAGAGTCTCCCCCAGACGGCTCTGCTTCCGCTTCGTAGCTTTGCTGTGGGGCTAAGACCACGGGGACTGAGCTGGCCTTGGCCGCTGCCATTAGCAGCCTTCCCCTCTCAATTACATGGTTAATCCCTGTTAAAATTACAAATTTATTTATAGTTTTTTTTT
>SJYW01014144.1:12072-25436 GCA_006410735.1 Raphicerus campestris
GGGCAGAGCACTGGTCTGAACCCGCAGCGCTGCGTCATCGGGCGGCACTGGGCAAGCCACTCGTCCTTTCTGGGCCTTAGTTTTCTCCTCGGTGACCTGGGTGCCAGTGCCTGCGTGTCTGGGATTTGATGAAGACCAGGCTCTGGCTAAGATCTGCCCAGGAGGCCAGGAGCTGCTAAACCTGCCCCGTCCGCAGAGAATTGAAATGCCAGAGCCCTGGGGGCTGCCTGGACTTGTTCAGGGGCTGGGTCCTCTCCCCAGAGGGTCCATCCTGACTCTTGAGGGCAGACACACCCTGACCCTTTGGCTCCGGTATCATTCCACTTAGCAGCGACCAGCACATTAGCCAGGCAGATGACTAGCACCCGGAGACTCAGGTGGTGCCCGCCTGGTTCCTCTCCTCCACTGGGGCACCTCAGCGGTGCTTGGGAGGGTGGGGACAAAGGGACAACAGGGTCAGGGGCTCCAAGTCCAGCAAATGCAACCCATTTGCAACCCCGGACTTTGCAGGTGGGACGCCAGACGCGAGAGAGGGAGGGCGGAGCTCCTGACCTCCAGCCCCGCCCTGTCACCATCTGTGGCTCAGCCCTGCCCTCAGGGGCCGCTGCGGTTAGCAGTAACAATGTCACACGGATCTCACCGTGAGCCCCCCAGCCCCTTCTCTATGCCAGATGCCTGCTGGCAGCTTACACCCCAACAGCAGCCCCTGGGAGGGCCTTGTCTCACCAGCGTCATGGCACAGGGGACGGGCACGCAGACTCAGGTTCTCCCACGTTCAACCCCTAGTGGGCGGCAGGTCTGGTTTTGAATTTGAATCTGACTCTCAAATCTATGCTTTAAAAAAATAGCTAGACCACCCTCATACAGGACCCGTCATTCATTTCTCTTGTGATTCTGTGTCCACTTCCACGTTTGGCACAGACCTGGGCACACTTTGATGGGGGTCGCCGTGAGCACTGGGGCTGGGAGACCTGGGTTCAAATTCTGACGCCGTGCCAATGACACAGAGTGCTCTATGCATGACACCCCAGGATGCTCGGGCACGTGTGTTTGCAGTTAGTTGGTTGATTGAGAGGCTGGCGCAATCCCCAACTCACTCCTGACACAGGGTAAGTGTTGACGCTTTTCTGTGGTCTTGGGAATCCCTTGCATTTAACCAGAACCTCTTTGCATTTTTGGCCTTCCTTTCTGCTTGGGATCGCCTCTTTTTTCCAGTTGGCCTTTTTCTACTCCTCCTTCCAAAGGGTTCCTCAGGAAACCTGTTTGATCCCCTAGGCTGAGTTAGTCTCCTCCCTTTCTGGGCTGCAAAGTACCTTTAACAGCTCTTTCTTCCTGATAATTGCCAATTACAGGTCCGTCTGGACTGGTGAGGTCCCTGAGGGCAGGGAGGGTGTTGCATTCAGGCCAGGCCCCAGCGAGATGCAGCGCTTTAAAAGCGCTTGGATGCTGCTGTAGAGCAAGTGAGTAAGCAAGCAGAAGGGTGAACAAGGAGCGCACGGGGGACGTGGAACCTGCACGCCGGGCAGCCCTGCCGGATTTGGGTCAGAGCCATGGGTGACAGGCCCCGTCCCCAGGCACCCCCTCCTCCCAGAGGAGCAAGGCTCCTCTGCTTAGCCTGCAGATTTGCTTGCTGTCCTTGCAGAAGATGCCGCCTGGTCATGAGTATAGAAGGTCAAGACCACAGTGACCTCTGGACCCTGCAGCCACTGGCCAAGGGTACAGTTTGGAGGTCATGGGGTCAGTGTGACACAAGGTATCAGGGTTGCGCCTCCCTGAGAGACCAAGTCTTCCCTGAATTTGCCTGCACTCTTATACCGCTTGGCNGGGACAGGAGGAGAAGGGGACGACAGAGGATGAGATGGCTGGATGGCATCACCAACTCGATGCACATGAGTTTGGGTGAACTCCGGAAGTTGGTGATAGACAGGGAGACCTGGCATGCTGTGATTCATGGGGTTGCAAAGAGCCGGACACGACTGAGCAGCTGAACTGGACTGGACTGAAGGAACGCTACACTGTTCTCCTTAGTGGCTGCACCAATGTACACGTGGAGTTTTTAATTGACTTGTATATGGTCTTTCTTCACATAGACTTCCCTATGCCATCTAGAAGACCATCTCCATGAGCAGAGTCTCTGTTATTAATACTTTACTCATTGCTGATTTTCAGCACCCCAGACAGCACCAAACTCATTGTGCATCTTGAAAATTACTAATATCATTGGTTTGCTCCTTCCTGCCTCTGATGCTGCTCTAGCTATTCCTATCACCTTGGATTTCTGTTCTATCTAAAGCTTTATTCATCCTTTACAGCCCAAGAGGCTTCTCAGTTCAACTCTGACCCTTACTGAACCCTACTTCCTCTGAGATTCCCCACCGAGGCCCTTCCTTAGGGACACAGACTGAAGTCTTGGGCCTCAAGATAACACCAACTTGGTGCCTTTCCTCTCTCACCCTCCTTCCCAGGTTCTTGCAGGATGTACCCAAGGCCTCTGTAGCTAGCTGCTTTCCTTGGCCATTACCAGCAGACAGAGGGGCTTGCTGACAACCTCTCCAGCTCCTCCCACGTTTGCAAGGCCCCATCAGTCGAGTGTAGAACCGCCAAGCTACAGAGTGTCTTCTGTGTCCCCTGGGTCCCCTGCCACACAGCCAGACTGTCCTCAGACTCCTCCTCACACAGACACCAGCTGCCCACCACGCACCTGGCTCAAGGGGCTGCACTTACATGGGTCACTGAGCTTTGGTGCATATGGCCTCACGCTTACTGGATCCAGGATCAAGGCCTGAATCAGAGGCAGACACCCTGTAGACAGGCTGATGGGAAGCCTGTGAGGCAGCCTGGGAATACTAACAGACTGGTGTTGAACACGTCCTGAGTACCAAGAACTCCCCCGCAGATGTCTTTGATCCTCACAGCCATCCTTTGAGGCCAGAGCTGTTATTATCATGTCCATTTCAAAGATGCAGCAACTGACTCAGGAACTTGCCTGGCATCAGGATTTGAGCCAGCTCTGCCAGACTCCAGAGCAGGTGCTGGGAATAACGTACCCCCCTCTCTTCTCCTTTTGGGTGGTGATTAACTGAAGAACACAAATCCTCCTGATGATACTAGGCAGCTCTAGGTGCCCTGCCTGCCACGAATGACTGTGTGTGTGTGTGTGTATGCATGAAGTGTGTGTGTGTGTGTGTGTGTGTTTAAAGACATAGAGACAGACACTCAGGGAATGGAGAAGTGGAGACATGGCCGAAAAATGTGGAAGGGGGCTGGCAGCTAAAGCCAGGAGATGATAGGAGACTTGAGGGCTAATCACCAGCTCCTGAACAGGGCCCCATACTCCATGAGCCCTGGCCCAGCAGTAGCTGGAGGGTTTCCTGTCCCCTGAGGAAAACCCCAAGCCCACCTCCATCCCTTGTAACCCAGGGCGCCTACGACAGTGTTGCTACCAAGTCCAGCCTCACACTCCACCTTGGAATGACATCATCCCAGCTATAGTCTCCTCTGTCACCCTCCTTGTTATCGTTGGCGTAGAGGTCTTCTCCACGCCACTCACACCTCGCCTACCCTTACCAGCCCACCACTCACGCACCTCCTTCATTCACTCATTCAGCAAATATTTACAGAGCACCCTTACACGCCAAGTGCTCTTGTAGCCACTGGGAGTGCAACAGGAAGCAAAACCAAGTGTCCGCCCTCAGGGATCTCCATTCAGCACCCTCCCTCCCTCCCTGCAAGACCTCCAGCATGAGTGTCAGCCGCTCGGGGCAACAGTGTCGGCCATTATTCACTGAGCCCCTGCCCTGCGCAGCGCCCCGGGCTGGGAGCTGAGCGCATGGAGGGTACCCCACCCTTGCAGCACGCCTGCTGCTNTCGAGTGTAGAACCGCCAAGCTACAGAGTGTCTTCTGTGTCCCCTGGGTCCCCTGCCACACAGCCAGACTGTCCTCAGACTCCTCCTCACACAGACACCAGCTGCCCACCACGCACCTGGCTCAAGGGGCTGCACTTACATGGGTCACTGAGCTTTGGTGCATATGGCCTCACGCTTACTGGATCCAGGATCAAGGCCTGAATCAGAGGCAGACACCCTGTAGACAGGCTGATGGGAAGCCTGTGAGGCAGCCTGGGAATACTAACAGACTGGTGTTGAACACGTCCTGAGTACCAAGAACTCCCCCGCAGATGTCTTTGATCCTCACAGCCATCCTTTGAGGCCAGAGCTGTTATTATCATGTCCATTTCAAAGATGCAGCAACTGACTTAGGAACTTGCCTGGCATCAGGATTTGAGCCAGCTCTGCCAGACTCCAGAGCAGGTGCTGGGAATAACGTACCCCCCTCTCTTCTCCTTTTGGGTGGTGATTAACTGAAGAACACAAATCCTCCTGATGATACTAGGCAGCTCTAGGTGCCCTGCCTGCCACGAATGACTGTGTGTGTGTGTGTGTATGCATGAAGTGTGTGTGTGTGTGTGTGTGTGTTTAAAGACATAGAGACAGACACTCAGGGAATGGAGAAGTGGAGACATGGCCAAAAAATGTGGAAGGGGGCTGGCAGCTAAAGCCAGGAGATGATAGGAGACTTGAGGGCTAATCACCAGCTCCTGAACAGGGCCCCATACTCCATGAGCCCTGGCCCAGCAGTAGCTGGAGGGCTTCCTGTCCCCTGAGGAAAACCCCAAGCCCACCTCCATCCCTTGTAACCCAGGGCGCCTACGACAGTGTTGCTACCAAGTCCACCCTCACACTCCACCTTGGAATGACATCATCCCAGCTATAGTCTCCTCTGTCACCCTCCTTGTTATCGTTGGCGTAGAGGTCTTCTCCACGCCACTCACACCTCGCCTACCCTTACCAGCCCACCACTCACGCACCTCCTTCATTCACTCATTCAGCAAATATTTACAGAGCACCCTTACACGCCAAGTGCTCTTGTAGCCACTGGGAGTGCAACAGGAAGCAAAACCAAGTGTCCGCCCTCAGGGATCTCCATTCAGCACCCTCCCTCCCTCCCTGCAAGACCTCCAGCATGAGTGTCAGCCGCTCGGGGCAACAGTGTCGGCCATTATTCACTGAGCCCCTGCCCTGCGCAGCGCCCCGGGCTGGGAGCTGAGCGCATGGAGGGTACCCCACCCTTGCAGCACGCCTGCTGCTCCCTCCTCTGTCATCTGCACGAAGGGAAAGCCCTCTTTGCAGGGACACCGCTCCAGTTTTCCCCCAGATGGTACCCCTCAAAGCCTGCTGCCGGTTGTTAGGCTGTCTGACCTACTTGGAAATCCTTTCATGCAAAAAAATAAAAGGAGCTGACGCTTCATCTCAGAGGCAGCTGCATTTCTCCAGAGCAGGAAAGGAAATAAGACAAAGACTGGGCTCTCCCAAATTAAAAGCATGCCCATGAGAAGCCAGAGAGGGGCTGAGGAGGGCCCTGGGGGTTGCAGAGGGCTCTGGCAGCCTCTGGTTGCAGCGGCGCCTTGGCAAGATCACCTTAAGGCAAAGCTGATGGGGCAGTAGGGACACATGGGTGGGGCAGCGGCGCCCTTCTTCTCTGGCCGCAAATGAGCCCAGCTGTCCACCCGGGCAGCTCCCCCTGCCCAGCATCCCAGCTTCCCTCGAAGCCAGCTCTCCATCTGCCTGTCCATATCACCGAGGGCCCATCAGCCCCCAGGGCTGGAATTCACTTAAATGGTATGTGAGCCGTGTGGCTAAAGTGCGTGTTAAGCAATGTTTATTACAATCAATAAATCATGGTCCCGTATCTGATCCAGAGATGGAAATAGCTCGTGAGCCGGGGCCGCTGAGGAGAGAGAGGTGACCGCAGGCCCGGAGATAAGACAAACTTGATGAGGTCAGCCTCTCCATATCAGCTGCGAGGGGCTGGTGTCCTGAGCCCTGATTCCATTTCTCCCAACAGTTCCTCCTCCCCCTCCTTCCTGAAGGAGCCTCAGGAGAGCCCAGATGGTCTGTGTTTCCCTCCCCTGGACAGAAGGCTGGCCTGGGAGCAGGGGAGCAGCTTAGCCAGCCAGGTAGGTGCCTCACTAAGAGCAGGGCACGGAGGAAAGCTTGTTGGGCCGCCTTTGGCGACTTCTTTCTGACTGTGGGAGGAAGTTTAGCTCCATTCCCTGCAAGCTGGGAAGGGAGGCGGGGTAGTAGGAGAGGGGATGCCTTGAAATGCCACAACTGGAAAGCCTGCAGCTTTGAGTGAGGGGTGAGGAGTGCTCTGGGTAAGCATATCATATGGACTCAGAGCACGATATTGTCATCACAAAGAGCTGGAGTCCACATCCCAGCTTTGCTACTTCCTTGAATGAGTGCCCTAACCTCCTTGAGAGTCCCTTCCCTGTGTGTAAAGCAGGGGAAGTAATATCACCTGCCTCAGGAAGGCTGGGGAAACACGTGAGTTAATGTCTACAGAAGCGCTCAGCACAAGGGTTACAATATGCTTTGTTGTTGTTGCGTCGCTCAGTCATGTCTGACTCTTTGCCACCACACGGACTGCAGCAGACCAGGCTTCCCTGTCCTTCACCAACTCCCGGAGTTTGCTCATACTCATGTCCATTGAGTCAGTGATGCCATCCAACCATCTCATCCTCTGTCCTCCCCTTCTCCTCCTGCCCTTAATCTTTCCCAGCATCAGGGTCTTTTTCAATGAGTCAGCTCTTCGCATCAGGGGGCCAAAGTATTGGAGCTTCAGCTTCAGCCTCAGTCCTTCCAATGAATATTCAGGACTGATTCCCTTTAAGATGGACAGGTTTGATCCCCAAGGGACTCTCAAGAGCCTTCTCCAGCACCACAATTTGAAAGCATCAGTTCTTCAACACAACCTTCTTTATGGTCCAACTCTCACATCCCTACATGACTACTGGAAAAACCATAGTTATGACTAGACGGACCTTTGCTGGCAAAGTGATGTCTCTGCAATATGTTTAGTGATCATGAGTGGTATTTACCGTGGAAGGCCTGCTGCGGCCCATGGGGTTGCAGAGTGAGGCATAATTTAGTGAGTGAACAATAGCTGTGGGAGGGTGAATAATGGCCCCAAAGACGTCCTCATCTTAATTCCCAGAATCTGTGAATGTTTTGCGTATGGAAAAAGGATTCTGCAGATGCGAGTAGCTAAAGGAGCTAGGGATGAGAAGATTATCCTGGATTATCCAGTGGACCCAATGCAATCACAAGGCTCCCTATAAGAGGGAGGAAGGGGAAGTTGGAGTGAGAGGGCCACGTGACCACAGATGCACCAGGAAGCAGAGCCCGAGGGAACACTGCGCTGAAGACGATGGAGACGGAGGAGAGGCCGCAAGCCAAGGCATGCCGGCGGCTCCAGACGCCGCACGAGGTGAGGGAGCGAACTCTCCTCCAGAACCCCAGAGAGAACCAGCCCTTCCAGCCGCTTGATTTTGGCCCTGTAAGGCTCATTTCAAACTTCTGACCTCCAGAACTCTAAGAGAACGAACTTGTGTGATTTTAAGCTCCTGGTTTGTGGTTATTTGTCACAGCAACAGCAAGAAAACTGACACTTGTCACAAAACTCACAATCTGTGAAGACAATGACGTTGGTGGCGCTGATACAAACGTCTGGGGTGCCTCCCAGGGTCCCCGGCTGGTCCAGGCAACTGCCATCAGCCTCCTCGTAAGGTGAACCCTGGTGAGAGAAGACTGCTTGTGCCTATTTGGCATGACCAGTACAGAGCCGGTGGGAAGCTGGAGTGTCTCATGGGCTTCTGATGCCCATGAAGGTGGCAGCCAAAACCATGGTGGTCCCAGGCCTGTGGGCCGATATGTGGACCATCTGAAACATCAAGCAGAACGGATTCATAGGACTTTGAGCTGTCAGTCAATACTTCTGTACTGGCTAGGGTGGCCACTGTTTGGAGCTTGGAGAGGGAAGAGATGGCAGGCGCAAGTTTTGGGGGATCCAAATGCTGTGTAGGCAATTGAAAGTAAGGATTTGAGAGAATGGCCCGGAAACACATTCATTACCATGTGTGAAATAGACAGCCAGTGGGAGTTTGCAGGGTGACACAGAGACCCCAAAGCGGTGCTGTGTGACCACCTGAAGGAGCGGGATGGGGAGGGAGGTGGGAGGGGGTCAAGAGGGAGGAGACATGTGTTCACTCATGGCTGGTTCATGGTGATGTGTGGCAAAACCATCACAGTATCGTAAAGCAATTGGCCTCTAATTAAAAATAAAATTTGAAAACAACGTTAAAAGACTAACGTCAAAAAAAAAGTAAGGACCTGGCAGAACCAGTTGTTGATATGGAGAGCTGGACAGAGGCTTGATCACAGAGCCGAGGCGGGGGACCCCTCCCTGGTTAGAGAGCAGAGCAAACTGCCTCCGGTAGAGACGCCTGACCCCGTTCCAGCACTGCTCACAAGGCCCCTGGCCAAGATGAGCCCCGAGCCTCGGAGTCAGGGGCCCACCATGCTGTCGGTGAACTGCAGCTCCAGGAGAGAAAGACCAAGGGACTGTTAGAACCAGGAGTTTCATTTCCTTTTGAATTATCTTCTCTCCTGGGCGAATGCACGAACCCAGTATCAAGATCTCCTCTGACGGGGGCGGGGTTACTGCTCCAAAACCAGACAGCCGAGCCACGCTCAGCAGAGTGGCTTGGCTGGCGGGAAGCAGTGGCTGGCACTGCCCTTCTCCCTGAGTGGGGCTGCCAGCTCTCCTGGAAGCTCCTTTTCCGTCCCATGAAGGACTGTGGTGGGGGAGGGAGACTGTGGGTGATGGTGGAGCATCATGGAGGCTATGCGATGGACGCTGGTGCTGGCTCAGGGGGAGATGCCCAAGAAGAGAGGGACGAGGTGCCAGCGGCCTGGGTGAGTCCAGGGTCTACACTGGGGGTTCCCAAGTGCTGGTGCCTGGATGAGTCTCAGCTGAATCACCCGGTGAGGNCACTGGGAGTGCAACAGGAAGCAAAACCAAGTGTCCGCCCTCAGGGATCTCCATTCAGCACCCTCCCTCCCTCCCTGCAAGACCTCCAGCATGAGTGTCAGCCGCTCGGGGCAACAGTGTCGGCCATTATTCACTGAGCCCCTGCCCTGCGCAGCGCCCCGGGCTGGGAGCTGAGCGCATGGAGGGTACCCCACCCTTGCAGCACGCCTGCTGCTTCCTCCTCTGTCATCTGCACGAAGGGAAAGCCCTCTTTGCAGGGACACCGCTCCAGTTTTCCCCCAGATGGTACCCCTCAAAGCCTGCTGCCGGTTGTTAGGCTGTCTGACCTACTTGGAAATCCTTTCATGCAAAAAAATAAAAGGAGCTGACGCTTCATCTCAGAGGCAGCTGCATTTCTCCAGAGCAGGAAAGGAAATAAGACAAAGACTGGGCTCTCCCAAATTAAAAGCATGCCCATGAGAAGCCAGAGAGGGGCTGAGGAGGGCCCTGGGGGTTGCAGAGGGCTCTGGCAGCCTCTGGTTGCAGCGGCGCCTTGGCAAGATCACCTTAAGGCAAAGCTGATGGGGCAGTAGGGACACATGGGTGGGGCAGCGGCGCCCTTCTTCTCTGGCCGCAAATGAGCCCAGCTGTCCACCCGGGCAGCTCCCCCTGCCCAGCATCCCAGCTTCCCTCGAAGCCAGCTCTCCATCTGCCTGTCCATATCACCGAGGGCCCATCAGCCCCCAGGGCTGGAATTCACTTAAATGGTATGTGAGCCGTGTGGCTAAAGTGCGTGTTAAGCAATGTTTATTACAATCAATAAATCATGGTCCCGTATCTGATCCAGAGACGGAAATAGCTCGTGAGCCGGGGCCGCTGAGGAGAGAGAGGTGACCGCAGGCCCGGAGATAAGACAAACTTGATGAGGTCAGCCTCTCCATATCAGCTGCGAGGGGCTGGTGTCCTGAGCCCTGATTCCATTTCTCCCAACAGTTCCTCCTCCCCCTCCTTCCTGAAGGAGCCTCAGGAGAGCCCAGATGGTCTGTGTTTCCCTCCCCTGGACAGAAGGCTGGCCTGGGAGCAGGGGAGCAGCTTAGCCGGCCAGATAGGTGCCTTACTAAGAGCAGGGCACGGAGGAAAGCTTGTTGGGCCGCCTTTGGCGACTTCTTTCTGACTGTGGGAGGAAGTTTAGCTCCATTCCCTGCAAGCTGGGAAGGGAGGCGGGGTAGTAGGAGAGGGGATGCCTTGAAATGCCACAACTGGAAAGCCTGCAGCTTTGAGTGAGGGGTGAGGAGTGCTCTGGGTAAGCATATCATATGGACTCAGAGCACGATATTGTCATCACAAAGAGCTGGAGTCCACATCCCAGCTTTGCTACTTCCTTGAATGAGTGCCCTAACCTCCTTGAGAGTCCCTTCCCTGTGTGTAAAGCAGGGGAAGTAATATCACCTGCCTCAGGAAGGCTGGGGAAACACGTGAGTTAATGTCTACAGAAGCGCTCAGCACAAGGGTTACAATATGCTTTGTTGTTGTTGCGTCGCTCAGTCATGTCTGACTCTTTGCCACCACACGGACTGCAGCAGACCAGGCTTCCCTGTCCTTCACCAACTCCCGGAGTTTGCTCATACTCATGTCCATTGAGTCAGTGATGCCATCCAACCATCTCATCCTCTGTCCTCCCCTTCTCCTCCTGCCCTTAATCTTTCCCAGCATCAGGGTCTTTTTCAATGAGTCAGCTCTTCGCATCAGGGGGCCAAAGTATTGGAGCTTCAGCTTCAGCCTCAGTCCTTCCAATGAATATTCAGGACTGATTCCCTTTAAGATGGACAGGTTTGATCCCCAAGGGACTCTCAAGAGCCTTCTCCAGCACCACAATTTGAAAGCATCAGTTCTTCAACACAACCTTCTTTATGGTCCAACTCTCACATCCCTACATGACTACTGGAAAAACCATAGTTATGACTAGACGGACCTTTGCTGGCAAAGTGATGTCTCTGCAATATGTTTAGTGATCATGAGTGGTATTTACCGTGGAAGGCCTGCTGCGGCCCATGGGGTTGCAGAGTGAGGCATAATTTAGTGAGTGAACAATAGCTGTGGGAGGGTGAATAATGGCCCCAAAGACGTCCTCATCTTAATTCCCAGAATCTGTGAATGTTTTGCGTATGGAAAAAGGATTCTGCAGATGCGAGTAGCTAAAGGAGCTAGGGATGAGAAGATTATCCTGGATTATCCAGTGGACTCAATGCAATCACAAGGCTCCCTATAAGAGGGAGGAAGGGGAAGTCGAAGTGAGAGGGCCACATGACCACAGACGCTACGGGAAGCAGAGCCCGAGGGAACACTGCGCTGAAGGCGATGGAGACGGAGGAGGGGCCGCAAGCCAAGGCATGCCGGCGGCTCCAGACGCCGCACGAGGCAAGGGAGCGAACTCTCCTCCAGAACCCTAGAGAGAACCAGCCCTTCCAGCCGCTTGATTTTGGCCCTGTAAGGCTCATTTCAAACTTCTGACCTCCAGAATTCTAACAGAACGAACTTGTGTGATTTTAAGCTCCTGGTTTTTGGTTATTTGTCACAGCAACAGCAAGAAAACTGACACTTGTCACAAAACTCACAATCTGTGAAGACAATGACGTTGGTGGCGCTGATACAAACGTCTGGGGTGCCTCCCAGGGTCCCCGGCTGGTCCAGGCAACTGCCATCAGCCTCCTCGTAAGGTGAACCCTGGCGAGAGAAGACTGCTTGTGCCTATTTGGCATGACCAGTACAGACCCGGTGGGAAGCTGGAGTGTCTCATGGGCTTCTGATGCCCATGAAGGTGGCAGCCAAAACCATGGTGGTCCCAGGCCTGTGGGCCGATATGTGGACCATCTGAAACATCAAGCGGAACGGATTCATAGGACTTTGAGCTGTCAGTCAATACTTCTGTACTGGCTAGGGTGGCCACTGTTTGGAGCTTGGAGAGGGAAGAGATGGCAGGCGCAAGTTTTGGGGGATCCAAATGCTGTGTAGGCAATTGAAAGTAAGGATTTGAGAGAATGGCCCGGAAACACATTCATTACCATGTGTGAAATAGACAGCCAGTGGGAGTTTGCAGGGTGACACAGAGACCCCAAAGCGGTGCTGTGTGACCACCTGAAGGAGCGGGATGGGGAGGGAGGTGGGAGGGGGTCAAGAGGGAGGAGACATGTGTTCACTCATGGCTGGTTCATGGTGATGTGTGGCAAAACCATCACAGTATCGTAAAGCAATTGGCCTCTAATTAAAAATAAAATTTGAAAACAACGTTAAAAGACTAACGTCAAAAAAAAAGTAAGGACCTGGCAGAACCAGTTGTTGATATGGAGAGCTGGACAGAGGCTTGATCACAGAGCCGAGGCGGGGGACCCCTCCCTGGTTAGAGAGCAGAGCAAACTGCCTCCGGTAGAGACGTCTGACCCCGTTCCAGCACTGCTCACAAGGCCCCTGGCCAAGATGAGCCCCGAGCCTCGGAGTCAGGGGCCCACCATGCTGTCGGTGAACTGCAGCTCCAGGAGAGAAAGACCAAGGGACTGTTAGAACCAGGAGTTTCATTTCCTTTTGAATTATCTTCTCTCCTGGGCGAATGCACGAACCCAGTATCAAGATCTCCTCTGACGGGGGCGGGGTTACTGCTCCAAAACCAGACAGCCGAGCCACGCTCAGCAGAGTGGCTTGGCTGGCGGGAAGCAGTGGCTGGCACTGCCCTTCTCCCTGAGTGGGGCTGCCAGCTCTCCTGGAAGCTCCTTTTCCGTCCCATGAAGGACTGTGGTGGGGGAGGGAGACTGTGGGTGATGGTGGAGCATCATGGAGGCTACGCGATGGACGCTGGTGCTGGCTCAGGGGGAGATGCCCAAGAAGAGAGGGACGAGGTGCCAGCGGCCTGGGTGAGTCCAGGGTCTACACTGGGGGTTCCCAAGTGCTGGTGCCTGGATGAGTCTCAGCTGAATCACCCGGTGAGGAGAGGGGCTGTGGGTCTAAAATATGGGCTTCAGGGGCCTGCTCCCTGAGGAGATGCCTACTCATGCGTCGGGGTAGGACATCTGTAACTTTGTTGCCACCGCTCTACCGTGATGCCCAGAACCTGCCCCCAGCCCCCTCTCGAGTGATCTGAGCCAGTTCCTGCTACGAGCCAGCCTCCCTTGGCTTCAGAGCTCAGTTACGACCCTGGCGCCCGGACCTGGCACTGGGCATGGCTCTTCCCCACACGCCTCAGGTCCCTTCCCCAGGGACTGAGGGAGCCAGTTTGGCTTTCAAATGGTATCCCCAAGCAGCTTCTTTTCTGCCTCCCAGTTCAGAACACTGTTGCGGATGGGTCCCCAGAGACTGGGTTAGGGACTGGGTGCCTGTGCCTAGGCACTGATACAGGAACTTGGGAGGCGGAGAAACCTGTTTTCTCCTATTGGTTCTTATCTTGTGATCAAGCTCATCTCTAGCCTGGCGTCCCCAGAGTGTGGCAGGCAGGGCCAGAGCC
>SJYW01014144.1:39971-51108 GCA_006410735.1 Raphicerus campestris
GTGGGCTGAGACCAGTGACGACAATGGACGTCTCTTAAGTGCCGCTCCTGGACCCCTGCTGTTGCCCACTACTCTGATCTGTGCCCCCTCCCCCCAGCCCAGCTTGGCCAGCCCGGCAGGTCGCAGAGGACATGAAACAGTGGTCAGGGCCGGGTTTGTCGACTGCAGAGGGGCCGCACAATGTGACTATTTTAATTACTGCTAGGAGGGAAGTACTTTTGTTACCGTCACGACTGTGACGTAAGTACCTGATTTGAGTACATAATTTCTGCCAGGTTTGCATAGGTTAAGTCGTTTGCATAAAAATTTTATGTCATCTATACAAGGACCCTAAAGGGGAAGCGTTATGACCTTTTTATAGATGGGGAAGCCGAGTCTCAGTTAAGTGACTTGCTCAGAACCACCCACAGTGAGTGGCAGGGTCTGAATTGGAGCTACGGCTGCCGACCCAGCCTTCCCTCGGCCTGGGGAGCATTTTACCCCTCTTCATATCCCCTTTTCCCTGTCTCCCTGTGGAAGTCCCTTCTGCTGGTCATCTGTCCCCAGTTTTGCACCAGCGCAGGGCCCTCTGAGTGTTCCTAGACCTCCGGTCACTCTCTATGACACCGCTTTCCCCAGGGACCCTGAAGTTCTCTCTGTAGGGCCCTGGAAGACGGACAACAGCTGATGGCCGTGTCTCAACGGCCCCAGAGAGGGGGACCTCAGGGTCTGCGTCCAGAAACCCTGCCACAAACACTGAGTGCGGATTTAGAAACTCAACTGAGAGCGTGCAGAGATGGTAGCCCAGCAGACTCCCGGAGCTGGGGTGTGGAGCGGGCAGGGTCTCTTATGGGTGTTTGAGGCTGACGGGAGGAAGGGCCTATGACACAGACCCCAGAAAATGGGCGAGGCCCTTGCAACAGCAGGGACCCCACTTCCTGCTCTGTTGTCAGCCTGCAGTCTGGGAAGTGGGCCCCTCCAGCCACCCCCAAACGTGGAAGCAGCCTCCATCCTCCATCCCTGGAGGTTGAGGGCGCCACGAGAGACAGCACAGGAGACTGCCCCGAACCCGTACGTGGGAGTCAGCCAAACAGGAGGCCAGCCCCCATCCTATCAGCTCTCGGTGGGGTGATGCTGGTGCGTAGTTTCCTCAGACTGAGCCCATTTGGGGCCAGATNCCACGAGAGACAGCACAGGAGACTGCCCCGAACCCGTACGTGGGAGTCAGCCAAACAGGAGGCCAGCCCCCATCCTATCAGCTCTCGGTGGGGTGATGCTGGTGCGTAGTTTCCTCAGACTGAGCCCATTTGGGGCCAGGTTTTTTCCTATCTGTAAAATAGGGATAATAAGAGTCATCCTGTAGATATTACAAAGATTAAGCATGCACTGTCAGGCACAGACATGAAGTGAGGGATATCGCCTGATACAGGTGCAGACTGAGTTCAGCTGAGGTCCCCGGACACACACCTGCAAGGCACGGTGATATCTTTGAGAACAGGGTGATGAAGAAGAGGTGGACGTTTGGAGCCACCAAGAATGGGATGGACTCACTTGGGTCACGAGCAGCGGGCAGGCAGTGGACAGAGGCTGGCCGACCACTGGGTAAGGAAACTTTGGAGGGATTCTTTGTGGGCAGGGAGGTGAATTGGATGGCTTCTGAAATCCCATTCTGTCTTCACAGCTCTGTCTGGCCCGGGCCACTCTGCTCTTCCCTGACTCTTAGCTAGACGAATGTCAGTGTCTGCCCAGCTGACTTGGGTCGGATCAAAGTGAGGACTGGGCCCACTCTGCAAGGCTCCACAGCGCAGCTGTGCCATAGCAGGGCTCAGCAAAGACTCTGAACAGTGATGATGAGGACAGATTGGCAGAAAAGACCAAGGCTGAGCAGTAAGAACTGCCGGTGACAAGAAGCAGCTCTTCCAGGTCAGCGTGAGGCTGACGCGCTGGACACTCTGCCACGCTGCTGGCACTGGGCTGAGGGCGGGGTTCCAAGACAAGCGCTGCTGAGTTCCTGCCTGGGGCAGTGGGAGCCAATGCAAGGTGGTGAGGCTGTCAGAGGTTGATACGGGACACTACAGGGCCAGAGGAGGGGCCAGCCCAGAGGAGATAAGCCCTGATGATCCTCCCAAATAAAGAAGTTGGAAAGAGTGATGGCTGAGAGAGAGAAGATATTCCAAACAGAGAGAAGGAGGCAGAGGGGAAATATATATACATATAAACTATCTCAAAAGTGGTCAACTGGTCTACCAAGCTATTTTGTTCCCCATGATATTTCAGCACTCTGTACAATGCTTGGCAATAGCGGGTCCTCAATAGACACTCTTCACATGAACGATAAAGCCAGTGCTTACATATTACTTATTAATTTAACTTATGCATAGCCCTATGAGGCAGGCACTATTATTGTTCACAGATGGGAAATAGAGGCAGAGGGACACTAGCAACTAGCTCAAAGTCACATGACTTGAAGGAGCTAATAATCAGCAGAGCTGGGATTCAAGCCTGAAAGGTCCTACTGGAGTGAAGCCCTACTATGCTCCCTGACTGCTGAGCAGCACACTGTGCAGGGACCATACACAGGCGTATGCTGGTTTCCTGCTGCTGCCGCCAAGCTGCCTCCATCGTGTCTGACTGTGTGGCCCCATACACGGCAGCCCACCAGGCTCCCCGTCCCTGGGATTCTCCAGGCAAGAACACTGGAGTGGGTTGCCATCACCTTCTCTAATGCATGAAAGTGAAAAGGGAAAGTGAAGTCACTCATTCTTGTCCGACTCCTAGTGACTCCATGGACGGCAGCCCACCAGGCTCCCCCGTCCCTGGGATTCTCCAGGCAAGAGCACTGCACTGGGCTGCCATCGCCTTCTCCGGCTAGTTGCTTGGCCTGCCCTAAAGGAGTGTCACAGATTGAGTGGCGTGAGTGACAGAAATGGGTCTTCTCGCACTTTTGGAGGCTAGCAGTCTGGGGTCAGGGTGTTGAGAGTCTGGCTTCTTCCGTGGCCTCTTCTTTGCTCGTGGATGGCCGCCTTCTTCCTGCATCTTCATGTGGTCTTCCCCCCGCATGTGTCTGTGTTCACGTCTTCTCTTCCTACAGGGACACCAGTTGATTTGGATCAGAGCTCACCCTAATGATCCCATTTTAACCTTACTGCGTCTTTAAAGGCCTTGTCTTCAAGTAAAGCCACATTCCGAGGCACTGGGGTTGTTAGGATTTCAACACCTGAATTTGGTTGGAGGGAACAACGCAACCCATAAGAGGTTCGTGGCATAGGTGGGGGATGAAGCTAGAGTTAGCGGGATGGGAAGGACTCAAACCCTGCTGAGTCTTTGCAGGAAAATATACATCCAATTTCATCTGGAGACATGGGCCAGAACCTAAGCAGGCCAGCTGAGTCATCACATGCTCTCAGACTCTTTGCTACAAGGATTACTTCAGGGGAACAAAAGCCGTAGGGTCAAGGGTTCCACTTTGCAGCTGAAAAGCGAGAAGAAGCGATAACAGCCCGACAGCACCGTCTTGCAGCTCCATACATTTGCTCTGGTCAGGGACGCTCGGACGGCTCTATTCTAACTGCACCACGTTCCCATTTGAAGATGTAGCAGGGTTAGCCAGAACACTGTAAAATTAACCAACCACGCGCCCCACCAAACTAAATTGATAAATGGTGCAGTTAAACTGGAAGGCGCCACCCATTACAAAGCAAGGGGAGAAGCAATGGAAGATCACAGCGCACTGAGGACCACCCTGCCGACTCGCCAATGACAGGGCGTCCCTCCCCTCTGACTTGGGGGATGGACACCGCCTGCTTGACTGTGCGCACAGTGGGAGCGATGTGATGCCGTCACGTGTGTGAGGCAGCCAGACCCCTTCAGAGACAGACGCGTCTCAGTCCTGAGCTGGTGATCTTTGTTAATCACTCACTGCGTAGGTTAATAATGAAGAGATCTCAGTGTGAAGTCAAAACAAAAGCTCGTGGAAACCCAAGCCACTCGCCTGGAAGGATGAAAGGAAAAATCTGATTATAAATTCATTCCTGGCCCATCAACTGACCCTCAAGGTCCCCCAGTGAGCTACAAACAGGACTCTGAAAATTTCCTCTTGTAGAGAAATAGCTCAGATTCACCACTCGCTGACCTGCACCCAGGGCTGTATAATGTAATATGGGACCAGATACAAATGGAACATATTTAAACACATCCTCAGCGAGAGATATAAGCGCTTTCTAAATCCATACTTTAAATCCCAAAGAAACTGAGTGACAGCCTTCAACAGTTTATATACCAGCAGAAAGAGTTCCAGACAGAGAGAAAGAAGGCCCGAGGCCCATTTACCTGGCCAGACCCAGCTCAGTGACCAATGAATGTTTTAATTTTCTCCTACCTAAAAATGTGCTCATTTATACAAGGCATGGCTAAGATTCTTCAAGGTCTGTGCTCCTAGGGATACCTTCTGTTACTTGTTCTGACTCCCTTCCCCACCCCCTCTCTGCATTGGTTATTTACTGCTATATAACAAGCTATCTCAAAACGTAGACACTTCAGACAGCATGATTCTAACGCATCAGTCTCTGTGGGTCAGGAAGCCGGGCACAGCTTAGACAGGGCCCCCAGCTGAGAAGGTCAGCTGGGGCTGCGGCGTCACCGTGAGGCTCAGCGGGGGACGGGCCTGTGTCTAAGCTGACACCAGCGGTCACAGTCAGGATTCAGCTCCTCGCAGATCTTTGGACTGAGAGCCTCAGTGTCTTGGGAGCTATGGTCTGGGGGCCACCCTCACTTCCTTGCCGCGTGAGCCCCCTTAGGGCAGCTCACGTTGGAGCAGCGGGCTTCATCAGTGAGCAGGGAGGGGCCCGAGGAAGTGCGTGCAAGACAGGGGCCACCGCCGTTTGCAGCCTAACCTCAGAAATGACTTCTCATCACGCTCGCCCTGCTCTCCCTCTAAGAAGCGGGCACTGGGTCCAGCCCACAGTCCAGGGGGGAGATAATTCCAGGTTGTGGAAGCAGAAGATGGGGGCCACTGGGGACCGTTTCAACCACCCTGATTTTTAAAATGAAGTTTTATTTATTCATTTACTTTGGCTGCATGTGGGATCTTAGCTCCTGGACCGGGCGTGTACCCTGTCCCTACCCGTGCAGTGGGAGCATGGAGTCTTTACCACTGGGCTGCAAGGCAACTCCCTCACTGGGAACCGTCTTAGAAGCAACCCACCACACCTCCCCTCTCCACCCAACTCTTGGCCCGTGGGTCACCGGAGACCACAGTTTTCCTTTGGGACTGCTGCAAGAAAGGGCGTGAGAAGTGGGAAGCAGAGACGTGGACGAATGTGATGTAGGTCAGCCAAGCAAACTGCCTGGGATGGGTGCCCTAGGAGAAGGAGGAAGGGAATGGACACAGACGGAGCCCTGCTGCTATTACCGGGACTGTGACAGCCAGTTACCCCATGGGCNGCCGCTCCTGGACCCCTGCTGTTGCCCACTACTCTGATCTGTGCCCCCTCCCCCCAGCCCAGCTTGGCCAGCCCGGCAGGTCGCAGAGGACATGAAACAGTGGTCAGGGCCGGGTTTGTCGACTGCAGAGGGGCCGCACAATGTGACTATTTTAATTACTGCTAGGAGGGAAGTACTTTTGTTACCGTCACGACTGTGACGTAAGTACCTGATTTGAGTACATAATTTCTGCCAGGTTTGCATAGGTTAAGTCGTTTGCATAAAAATTTTATGTCATCTATACAAGGACCCTAAAGGGGAAGCGTTATGACCTTTTTATAGATGGGGAAGCCGAGTCTCAGTTAAGTGACTTGCTCAGAGCCACCCACAGTGAGTGGCAGGGTCTGAATTGGAGCTACGGCTACCGACCCAGCCTTCCCTCGGCCTGGGGAGCATTTTACCCCTCTTCATATCCCCTTTTCCCTGTCTCCCTGTGGAAGTCCTTTCTGCTGGTCATCTGTCCCCAGTTTTGCACCAGCGCAGGGCCCTCTGAGTGTTCCTAGACCTCCGGTCACTCTCTATGACACCGCTTTCCCCAGGGACCCTGAAGTTCTCTCTGTAGGGCCCTGGAAGACGGACAACAGCTGATGGCCGTGTCTCAACGGCCCCAGAGAGGGGGACCTCAGGGTCTGCGTCCAGAAACCCTGCCACAAACACTGAGTGCGGATTTAGAAACTCAACTGAGAGCGTGCAGAGATGGTAGCCCAGCAGACTCCCGGAGCTGGGGTGTGGAGCGGGCAGGGTCTCTTATGGGTGTTTGAGGCTGACGGGAGGAAGGGCCTATGACACAGACCCCAGAAAATGGGCGAGGCCCTTGCAACAGCAGGGACCCCACTTCCTGCTCTGTTGTCAGCCTGCAGTCTGGGAAGTGGGCCCCTCCAGCCACCCCCAAACGTGGAAGCAGCCTCCATCCTCCATCCCTGGAGGTTGAGGGCGCCACGAGAGACAGCACAGGAGACTGCCCTGAACCCGTACGTGGGAGTCAGCCAAACAGGAGGCCAGCCCCCATCCTATCAGCTCTCGGTGGGGTGATGCTGGTGCGTAGTTTCCTCAGACTGAGCCCATTTGGGGCCAGATTTTTTCCTATCTGTAAAATAGGGATAATAAGAGTCATCCTGTAGATATTACAAAGATTAAGCATGCACTGTCAGGCACAGACATGAAGTGAGGGATATCGCCTGATACAGGTGCAGACTGAGTTCAGCTGAGGTCCCCGGACACACACCTGCAAGGCACGGTGATATCTTTGAGAACAGGGTGATGAAGAAGAGGTGGACGTTTGGAGCCACCAAGAATGGGATGGACTCACTTGGGTCACGAGCAGCGGGCAGGCAGTGGACAGAGGCTGGCCGACCACGGGGTAAGGAAACTTTGGAGGGATTCTTTGTGGGCAGGGAGGTGAATTGGATGGCTTCTGAAATCCCATTCTGTCTTCACAGCTCTGTCTGGCCCGGGCCACTCTGCTCTTCCCTGACTCTTAGCTAGACGAATGTCAGTGTCTGCCCAGCTGACTTGGGTCGGATCAAAGTGAGGACTGGGCCCACTCTGCAAGGCTCCACGGCGCAGCTGTGCCATAGCAGGGCTCAGCAAAGACTCTGAACAGTGATGATGAGGACAGATTGGCAGAAAAGACCAAGGCTGAGCAGTAAGAACTGCCGGTGACAAGAAGCAGCTCTTCCAGGTCAGCGTGAGGCTGACGCGCTGGACACTCTGCCACGCTGCTGGCACTGGGCTGAGGGTGGGGTTCCAAGACAAGCGCTGCTGAGTTCCTGCCTGGGCCAGTGGGAGCCAATGCAAGGTGGTGAGGCTGTCAGAGGTTGATACGGGACACTACAGGGCCAGAGGAGGGGCCAGCCCAGAGGAGATAAGCCCTGATGATCCTCCCAAATAAAGAAGTTGGAAAGAGTGATGGCTGAGAGAGAGAAGATATTCCAAACAGAGAGAAGGAGGCAGAGGGGAAATATATATACATATAAACTATCTCAAAAGTGGTCAACTGGTCTACCAAGCTATTTTGTTCCCCATGATATTTCAGCACTCTGTACAATGCTTGGCAATAGCGGGTCCTCAATAGACACTCTTCACATGAACGATAAAGCCAGTGCTTACATATTACTTATTAATTTAACTTATGCATAGCCCTATGAGGCAGGCACTATTATTGTTCACAGATGGGAAATAGAGGCAGAGGGACACTAGCAACTTGCTCAAAGTCACATGACTTGAAGGAGCTAATAATCAGCAGAGCTGGGATTCAAGCCTGAAAGGTCCTACTGGAGTGAAGCCCTACTATGCTCCCTGACTGCTGAGCAGCACACTGTGCAGGGACCATACACAGGCGTATGCTGGTTTCCTGCTGCTGCCGCCAAGCTGCCTCCATCGTGTCTGACTGTGTGGCCCCATACACGGCAGCCCACCAGGCTCCCCGTCCCTGGGATTCTCCAGGCAAGAACACTGGAGTGGGTTGCCATCACCTTCTCTAATGCATGAAAGTGAAAAGGGAAAGTGAAGTCACTCATTCTTGTCCGACTCCTAGTGACTCCATGGACGGCAGCCCACCAGGCTCCCCCGTCCCTGGGATTCTCCAGGCAAGAGCACTGCACTGGGCTGCCATCGCCTTCTCCGGCTAGTTGCTTGGCCTGCCCTAAAGGAGTGTCACAGATTGAGTGGCGTGAGTGACAGAAATGGGTCTTCTCGCACTTTTGGAGGCTAGCAGTCTGGGGTCAGGGTGTTGAGAGTCTGGCTTCTTCCGTGGCCTCTTCTTTGCTCGTGGATGGCCGCCTTCTTCCTGCATCTTCATGTGGTCTTCCCCCCGCATGTGTCTGTGTTCACGTCTTCTCTTCCTACAGGGACACCAGTTGATTTGGATCAGAGCTCACCCTAATGATCCCATTTTAACCTTACTGCGTCTTTAAAGGCCTTGTCTTCAAGTAAAGCCACATTCCGAGGCACTGGGGTTGTTAGGATTTCAACACCTGAATTTGGTTGGAGGGAACAACGCAACCCATAAGAGGTTCGTGGCATAGGTGGGGGATGAAGCTAGAGTTAGCGGGATGGGAAGGACTCAAACCCTGCTGAGTCTTTGCAGGAAAATATACATCCAATTTCATCTGGAGACATGGGCCAGAACCTAAGCAGGCCAGCTGAGTCATCACATGCTCTCAGACTCTTTGCTACAAGGATTACTTCAGGGGAACAAAAGCCGTAGGGTCAAGGGTTCCACTTTGCAGCTGAAAAGCGAGAAGAAGCGATAACAGCCCGACAGCACCGTCTTGCAGCTCCATACATTTGCTCTGGTCAGGGACGCTCGGACGGCTCTATTCTAACTGCACCACGTTCCCATTTGAAGGTGTAGCAGGGTTAGCCAGAACACTGTAAAATTAACCAACCACGCGCCCCACCAAACTAAATTGATAAATGGTGCAGTTAAACTGGAAGGCGCCACCCATTACAAAGCAAGGGGAGAAGCAATGGAAGATCACAGCGCACTGAGGACCACCCTGCCGACTCGCCAATGACAGGGCGTCCCTCCCCTCTGACTTGGGGGATGGACACCGCCTGCTTGACTGTGCGCACAGTGGGAGCGATGTGATGCCGTCACGTGTGTGAGGCAGCCAGACCCCTTCAGAGACAGACGCGTCTCAGTCCTGAGCTGGTGATCTTTGTTNTGAGTTTATACGCATTGTGTGCTTGAACGGTGCTTGGCATAAAAGGAACAATTTCACAAAGGCTTACTACTCTTAGCATTATTATCCAACCCCACAAGATGGCCTACCCCAACCAACAGAGCCCAACCCTTTGGAAGCCAGCCTGTGGGAGGTAATAATAACCCGTGTCCTTTCGCTCTCCGGGACTAAACACACTAGAGGTCGCAGAGGACCCCGGGCCCCTCTGACCTCTGGGGGTGCTCCCTAGGGCCAGGAGAAGAGGCATTTTCTTTGTGCTGTAGTGCCCTCTGTGGGGAGATCTGAGTTCAGCACCATGGACAGAGGGAGGCTGGGGGCCGCCAGCCGCCAGCCACAGGGAGGCCCAGGGCTCTCACTCTACCGGGTGCCCCCGGAAGAGGCATGTCCTGCCGTGACTCACAGATCTCGGTGCCAGGACTGCAGAGTGGAGGCCCCATTGCAGGCGGCCCATCCATTAGGAGACAGGAGCTGAGAGACATCAAGCGAATTAAAAGCCTGTGGCTGCCCTGAGTGGCCTTCCCTTGGCTAAGTCACCCTGTGCCCTCCCTCTGCTCATCATGCCTCTCAGTGTCATGACTATACCTTCTTCTGGGACAAGAGAAGAGCCTCCAAAGCTGTGTTTTGCGAAACAGGAGCTGAAAGAGCGTGTGCCCCCACGAGAGGGTGTGCAGAGGTAGAGGTACTCCTATGAACAATTGCCATATGGTAATGAACACGCGCTTCACAGTCAAGCCCCTTTGGGGAAACCAACTGTGCACCTGGGAGGGATGTCCTTTATCTGAATGTGTGACTGGGGGGGGCTGTCGATTCTCTGGAAAGGTTCACGGCCACAGGGTTCATGTTAGCACTCGTCAGGTGCTGACGTCATTCCCTCGCTGTCGTGTCTGACTCTGTGAGCCCACGGACTGCAGCACACCAGACTTCCCTGGCCTTCACCATCTCCTAGAGTTTGCTCAAACTCACATCCATTGAGTGGGTGATGCCGTCCAGCCATCTCTTCCCCTGTCGTCCCCTTCTCCTCCTGCCCTCAATCTTTCCCAGCATCAGGGTCTTTCCCAATGAGTCTTTTTCAGGTGCTAGCCCTGTGCTAAGAGCTGAGGAATGGAATGAATATAACACAGTGCCCTGCCCTCATTCATTCACTCATTCATTCCCCCAACAAATATTTGTTGAGGGCCTACTGTGTGGCAGGCACTGGCTAATAATAATTATTAATTATTATTTTAATTACTCCCAGATGGCACTGTGGTAAAGAGTCAGCCTGCCAGTGCAGAAGATGCAAGAGACATAGGTTTGATCCCTGGGTCAGGAAGACCCCCTAGAGAAATGGCAGCCCACTCTAGTATTCTTGCCTGGAAAATTCCATGGACAGAGGAGACTGGAGGGCTACAGTCCATGGGGTTGCAAAGCCTGAGCAGCTGAGCACACACGGGGTGGTGTTAAAAGGGAGATTCAGAAGGTTGGGTATGAAGAAGTGTTAGCTGAGGTCTCTAATTCCCCAGCTGACTCTCCAGCCCAAGCTTTGGCCCTAGGGAGCAACCTCTTTTTGATATCACGCCTCCCTTTCTCCTTGCTGGCTTCTCATCAGATGTCATTCGCAGCTGACTGACACCTTTCCAGTGCTCCCTGCGGAGGTCTTTTCCCCAGCTGGTATGGACCTGGACTGGGAGGAAGTATCACCAAGGAGGGTCCTGAAATCGCACAGATCCCTGGCTCTAATGGCAGACAATAGGGCTTCAGTGAGTACAGTCAGTAAGCCTCGCCTCTGCAGGGCTTCACCTGGCAAACTCTTGCCTGTCCACTGCACTCGGATTGGCAGCTGGGCCTACAGAGAGGAATGCCCAGGCAGGTATACCTGGCATTTACCTGGAGAACTCAGACCAACATGGGGGTCTACCCAGCTGGATGCTGCCCCTCAGCCAGGAAGGCCCTTCCACAGGGGAGCTTAGCACCTATGATGGATCTGGATTCTGTCGGCCTTTTTCTGTGAC
>SJYW01014144.1:68630-83895 GCA_006410735.1 Raphicerus campestris
GATGGGGGATGGGGGTGGGCAATGGGGGATGAGTTGAGGATGGATGCATGACAGATGGATGGGTGATTACATACATGACGGTCGGATGGACGGGAGACAGATGATTGTTAGATGGGTAGATGGATGAAATGATCATTAGTGAGCCAAGCCACACTGACCTAATCCAGGGAAACCCATAGATTTACGGTCAACCCTTTGAGCATTCTTGCCCCACTGACTGCTGGGTTCTCCCACTAAGCAGGGTATGAGACAAATGGCAGATTTCCGGTGTTTACTGATCGGAATTCTTAGAGAACCTTTGGGAAGGTCAGCGCTTGACCCTGGGCCCAGCCTTCAGACAGAGTAGGCTGAGATGGCCTAAGAATGTGCTACCTCCGAGAACTGGGAGACGAGTGCAGACTTTTGCACCATCAGTGGATTCTGGGTGCTGGCCGCCCCTTGGGGCAGTCAGGGAAGGAGGTTTTGCAGATGTCCCAGTGCACCTTTCAAAAGGGTCCTGCCCTCACTTGAGTGGCTGGCGAGGCCCCTGGAGCTGCCCTGCTCCCTCCTCGGGTAGGGTCTGGGCCTGTGAGGCAGACATAGGCTCTGTGTGATGGGGAAGGGCTGGGGGTTAAGTGCTTTCCTCGCTTCTTGCCAGACCCAGTAGGAATTTGGCTTTACATTTTTAACCTAAATAGACTTATGTTCATTCTCTTTCCCACTAGATGCAAAGCGGTTTTTTTTTTTTTGAGCAATTAAGGAAAAGCATAAATCAGTCCATTTTTAAAAGCTCAGGCTGCCTTTGTGGCTGGCTAAAATTAGTGTCTCCATAAAGAAGGAGGAGGGAGTGGGGGAGAGAAAGCTGGATTTGGCTTTGAGACATCCATTCACTGAGGCCTGGGGGCAGTGCCAGTCCTCTGCCCTCTGGCGTCCAGACCCTGGGGAGCAGGGCCACAGCCCCACTCAGCTTCTCCTGATGGCACACCCTTTCTCTTCCAGCGGCTGTCTGGGGTTCTTCCCAGGTCTCTGATGTGGTAGGAGGAGAGGGTTGCAGAGTCTTGGCTTGCTCTTCAGCTTCGCTGCCTACCTGCTGTGTGACCCTGGGCATGCCACGCCACCTCGCTGAGTTCCCAACTTTTGCATAAGTAAATGCCAGCATCTCATCTTCAGTTCTGCCGTCTACCACCTGACCATCCATAGCTGGGACCCACACCGCTCAGAAAGCGAAATGATGGCCCTTCTCCGGTGGGTTTACAATAACCCATTCTTAGCACATGTATTTGCTGTCTGACCACAACCGGCTCTGCTGCTGGGCCGGAAGCCCCGCAGGCTTGTCCGCTGTTCATTTCTGGCACGCTGTAGGTGCACACTGAGTGCAGATTTCTTTTTTTTTTAAATTGTGGTGACAGTCTCATAACATACTGTGCCGTGCTGAGTCACTTCAGTTGTGTCTGACTCTTTCCGTGGACTGTAGCCCCAGGCTCCTCACTCCGTGGGATTCTCCAGGCAAGAATCCTGGAGTGGGTTGCCACGCCCTCCTCCGGGGGCCCCAGGGATCGAACCCGTGTCTCCTGCAGCTCTCACACTGCAGGCAGGTTCCTCACCGCTGAGCCTCAGGGAAGCCCCTAACATGGCACACTGTCTTCACCACATTTAACTGTACAGCCCTCACCGTCATCAGCTCCCGAGTGCTCCGCCTCCCTGACCCTGAACTGTCTCGGTTAAACACCAGCATGTCCCCACGCCTCCTCCACCTTCCAGCTCCAGCCCCTGGCGCCCACCAGTGCACTTTCTGAGTCTATGTGTTTGATTATTCTAGGTTTCTCGGATAATGTAGTCAAACAGTATTCGTCTGCGCCTAATGTGTACTGAAGTGTGTTTTTAAGGTTAACTTAACGTGCGTCCTACAAACAGATCGTACCATCCTTTAGTTCCCTGTGCTGTGAGTATTTCTCATTAGGGACCTATTTTATACATCGCAGCGTAATTCATAATGAGCACACGGGCCAGTGATCTCAGGCCAGTACCTCTCAGAACCTCGGTTTCCTAGCTGTAAATGAGAATGAGAGAGTTAAGAACAATAGATTCTGTATTACTGAGCTCACACTACCCAGCAGGCTTCAGGGACAGAGCAGAGAGCAGCTCAGGTGTGGTTCACACCTTTAAGGCGCTATAGACTGGTGGGAGATAGTACATTCCAGTGCCTGGAGCGCCTGACAGTTCCTCTCAGCTGAATACTGAGTGAGTGCGGGTGTACGTGAGTGAAGGAGCAAACGAGTGAATGAGTGGAGGAAACTCTTCTCCATTTCACGACTGCTCTTAACTCTCACTTGCTGCGTCTTCGCCACTCCCCATCTGGGGGACTTGCCTTTCGTGCTGACAGTTTAGAGACCGGGTCCCGCTGGCTGGGCTGGCCTGCCACCCTCCTCTGTCCCGTCACTGCCCCCTTCCTCCAGGTCTGATTCTTTTCCAGGTCCATCTGATGCCGGTTCAGCTCCCTGGGGGAGCGTGAATTACTCACAGTCGCTATCTGCTCATCTCCCTGGCTCTTATCTGGGACATAAACATTTAGGCAAACACATTAGGCCAAAGCAGGCTAGACGCGTGGGAACCAGATCCTTTTGACAAACACGTCTGGGCTGCCCACAGAGGCTATTCCCAGACCCTGGCTTGTGTTCGTCCGTGCCTCATCCCCAAAGGCCTGACTGCGCACACCCCTGGGTCCTGAAAGTTCCGGTCCTCCATTCCGGGACTGGGCGGGTCAGAGCGCTGGGCCTGCGCCTCCTTCACCAGCCAGCTCGGCCAGGCGGAGGCATCCCAACTGGGGCGTCAGTCAATCAGAGTGAGGCGGTGAAATCCTGCATAGACTTCCGCTGCCATGCCTGGGAGATTAGCGGATTCTCTGCGATTTAATCAACAGATTTTTTTCCAGAGGAAAAGGGCCCTGTCACAGAGCATATGATCCCCCAGGACTGGGCTTCCAGGCTGTACACCTCCCCCAAGCCCAGCGAACGGGTGCATGGGGCTCCCATCACAGGCGAGGGACCGGCATCCCCGAAGAAGAGAAGGGACTTCCCCCGGGGAACGGGGCGAGAAACCGACATGAACGGGGCTCTTTGGCGGGGGCAGGCCTTATGCCAGGCGCCCCCGATCTGCCTCCCCCTAAGGTCACCCCAGCGTAAGAGCTGCGCTAGCGCTTCCCTGGCGGGTCAGCGGTTAAGGCTGTGTGTCCGCTGCCAGAGGCACGGCTTCCAGCCCTGGTCAGGGAACTGAGGTCCCGCGTGCTGTGTGCAGCGCAGCCAAAAAGTTAAAAGAGGAGAGCGAGAGACGCATGTGCACCGTTACGGCCCCCAGGGGGAAGCGGAGGCCTCGGGTGTGAAGGCCCTTAGGGTGGTGAGGGGCAGGGCCGCGCTTCACCCCTGGCTCTGGAAAGCTTCCGAGCCCGTTCTCCGTGTTCAGCACTACAGGGCCTGCGGAGGGAGGCCGCGCTGAGGAGACAGAGATATAAAGAGAATCCATAACTACAATGTATTTGCATGGATTTCTACCACGTCTGAAGGATTTTCATCTATTTATCGTCTGGTGAAACCGCAGCAGCCCTTTGAAGTAAGCAATATAGGTGTTTATTTAACAAATATTTGTGTAGTACTCACTGTGCGCTGGGCAGTTTTCTAAGCGCTTCATAAATATTAATATGTTTAACCCGCATTAGAAGCTCCGTGCATCGGGCTCTGTTCTCTTCCTCATTTTGAGAATGAGGACGCAGAGGCGCAGAGAGGGCCTGCAACTGAGTCACGGCCGCCCCGTGAGTGGCGGCCCCACTCCAGCAGCCCGCTCCCGGCCACCCAAAGGTGGTGGCTCCACCTTTGGGAGGAGGGGAGGTCAGGCCCAGAGCAGGCGGTGACGGAACGGGACAGGCTAGGGGCCGAGCCGGGGACACCCCCTCTTTCCTCTGCCCGGGGTCGCCAGGCCCCTGCGCGGCGGGCGCTCTTTGTCTCGCAGCCTGTCTTGATGAGACTGGGTCCACTTGAGTGCGTCTGCCCTGGGGTTGCGGCTGAAGCGAATGCCCCTCTGAGTGGCAGGCGGGGGCGANGAGGGGAGGTCAGGCCCAGAGCAGGCGGTGACGGAACGGGACAGGCTAGGGGCCGAGCCGGGGACACCCCCTCTTTCCTCGGCCCGGGGTCGCCAGGCCCCTGCGCGGCGGGCGCTCTTTGTCTCGCGGCCTGTCTTGATGAGACTGGTCCACTTGAGTGCGTCTGCCCTGGGGTTGCGGCTGAAGCGAATGCCCCTCTGAGTGACAGGCGGGGGCGAGCGGGATTAGCAGAACTGGAGACTGTCAGTACCTGAACCCCACACTCGGGCTACAGAATCGGCGTGCTTTAAGATCTTTATCTCACCGCGGAAATATCATAATCCCTGCCGGGACATGCAGCCTCCCTTTCTTCTTTTCTGCAGCTTTGTCGTGCTGTTTATCACAGTCTTTCCTTCCAATGCCAGCCCGAGAAGCGGGAGGGAGGGTGGTGGTACTCAAGGGTGTAGGGCCAGGAGCCCAGGACGACCTCTGGCATCGTCACCGCTTGCTCCGGGGGCTGCCATCTCAGTGGAGCCCGAGAGAAGAATATGGGTGCAACTCATTTATCCGGGAAGGACCCCAACGCTTCCCACGCAATGCAGGTGGTAAAGAACTTGCCTGCCAGTGTAGGAGATGCAAGAGACATGGGCTCGACCCCTCCGTCGGGAAGATCCCCTGGACGAGGGCATGGCGACCCCCTCCAGTGTTCTTGCCTGGAGAATCCCATGGACAGAGGAGCCTGGTGGGCTGCAGTCCAGGGGGTCACACAGAGTCAGACACGACTGAAGAGACTTAGCACGCAGCACGCACACACGCATGGAGACGACGACGCAGGAGACGGCAACGCGGGAGAGGGCGACACGGGAGGGGGCCACGCGGGAGACGGGCAAAGAAAGGAAGGTGGCACAGCTGTGTTGGGACGGCTGAGAGGCAGCCAGGGACACGCCCCAGGGTCCCCCCAGGGCAAGGGGCTGGGGTCTTATCCTGCAGTCCCTGTTCCTCATCGAGGGGGGCCTCTGGGGGCGTGACGGCTCTGGCTCAATCATGCCAGGAGGAGCGGAGCCTCCCTTTAGCCCAGCGTCCGCTCACCCGCCCCCTTACTGTGTGCCCCTCCAACCAAGCACTGACTGTGAGCCAGGCTCCTGCTCAGGGCCTTCTCTGGGCCATCTCACCTCCATCCCTACAGACGAGGAAACAGGCAGAGAGAGGGCCACACGCAGAGCCTGGGGGAGGGTTGCGATTCAGTCCCCGGTGGCTCTTTTCCTGGGGGCTCAGTGGTAAAGAATCTGCCTACCCATGCAGGAGACGCGAGAGATGCGGGTTTAGGCCCTGGGTTGGGAAGATCCCCTGGAGTAGGAAATGGCAACCCACTCCAATATCCTTGCTTTCGAAGTCCCACGGGCAGAGGAGCCTGGCGGGCTGCAGTCCATGGCGTCACAAAACATTGGACGCAGCTGAGCGCACACACATACCCCCCCAGTCACTTAGTTGTCGAGCGTTTAATAAGGGCCTCCCTGGTGGCTCAGCTGGTAAAGAACCCACCTGCAGTGCGGGAGACCTGTGTGCGATCCCTGGGCTTGAAGATCCCCTGGTGAAGGGAAAGGCTCCCCACTCCAGCATTCTGGCCTGGAGAATCCCATGGACCATAGAGTCCCTGGGATCGCACAGAGTCGGACACGCCTGAGCGACGTTCTCCTTCGTGTTCTTGGTTCTGGCTGGGACTCGAAAATCCACATTCGTAATCACTGAGCCCTCCTCAAACAAGCTCTCATCCTTCTTGCGTACAGAGACTGTGTTTTCTAGATTCTCCTGGATGGTCGACGTTGCAAGTATTTTTAAAATCCTTTTCAATAAAGACAGTTTCTGACATATATAACCAAATGCATGCTAGCGTTTAAACCTTTGTAAGAACGTTCACATGAATAAATTCACTCTTCCCTTCCCAGTGGGAAAGCCACATCTGACAAGAAATTCTAGCCTGGGCTAGGAAATGTGGTCCTTGAACCAGAGGGAGGGGCGTCAGGCTCAGAACCTCGGGCTCTGGAGGGGCCCTGCCTGGGCTGTGTTGATAGTGAGGCCGGGGTGGGGGGGTCCCCAGTGCGGAACACACACCGTGGTCACCGGGTGGGACGCCTCACCCACTCTCCGTCTTGGCCTCCCAGGCTCCTTGCCCTCCTTCCTGTCTTTGTCTTTCATGCTCTCCTTCCCTCCTCTTGGGAGTGGACCCTGTTGGGCGGTGTGGCTCCAGGGTTATGACTGCAGACTCTGGAGCAGAATCCTGGGTTTGAGCCCCCTAATGTGCTGGCTGTGAGCACCTGGCTGCTCTGGCCTCAGTGTCCTCATCTGTGAAGTGGGGTTAATAGGGTAGACGACCTGGTCAGTGTCCAGCCGTAGCCCTGTGGCCTTTCCGTCTATCTGAGAGCCATATCTGCTCTCTGTGAGTGCAGTGACCCTCTGCATTCTGGGGGTGGCATCCCTGGCCTGGACAGCGGACAGGACAGAAGTAGGGGGAGCTGGTGCTCCTGGAACCGGTCCTCAGCCCAGGAGGGATGGCGGGTAGAGGGGGGATGCTCCAGATCCTCACTCGCGGTGGGATATTCCAGAGGCGCTCAGCAGGCGTGGGCTCCGTGGTGGCAGCGGGTGTGTTAGCACAGCAGTGTCAGCTGCCGTCCCTTCCCCATCCCTCACCAGTTTCCCGAGTCACCTCCCAAAGAGGCTACCTGCCCTGGAATACTTTTCTGAGGCTGTATCTGGAGGAGCCCAAACCAAGCCATCCTTCTACCTGCCTGTGTGGGGATTTCACAGGTACCTGTTGGTCAGACACAGACCTGAGCCTGCCTGTGCCTGGGCCACAGAAGCAGAGGCCGCTGTGAGTAGCTCTCCAGTTGGTCAGACACACCAGAGTCTGCGCCGTCTCTGGGCCTCGGCCCCTGCTGTTCCCTCTGCCAACTCTTTCCTTCCCTTCCTCTTCACCTGGCTCACGCCAAGATGTCCTTCTGGATTCAGTTTGGAAGTCACCTCTTCTTGGAAGCCTTCTTGGACTACACCCTGCATTTTGCCAGCCGGGGGATCCCTCCTGCACGTCTATCACGGCGTTTGCACCAAGGATTATAACGCTCTGTGGACTGTCCCTTCTCCCCAGCCGTTCTGTGAGGCCGGAGGCAGTGCTATTTGCCCTCTGGTTCTCTGCTGATGGAAGGAGCGGGTGTGCGTGCCGTGTGCATCCTTCTGCTCGTGTCTGCCCCGGCACGTGTCTGCACGCAGCGGTCATAGACTGATGAAGGCTTAGAGCCCACACAGGAGAACTGGCGAGGTCTTGGGACTGTGAACCCCCAACACCTTACCACCCCACCCACCCCCCCCGCCCTTGCTCTCTCCTCACCAGCTCTGCGGCCACCCTGCAGGACAGGACACTGGGGCAACCGCGACTTGAAGAAGGGTGAGCATCTAAGGCGATGGGGACTGGCTTCGGGAGGAAGGGTTAGAAAGGACCTTAAAGCCGCAATTTCCTCTGCTCAGGAGAAGACGAGAGGGAGAAGGAGGGGGAGTTAAAGCTCTGGAACCTGCTTTGCTTTGTTCCCATTTATGACGATGATGATGGTTATTCAACAAAGAAGATGGTGAGCCAGATTGTTTCCCATCTGCCAGTGATGAAAAAAGGGGATGCAGATTGGTTCTAACGCAAGAGAAACTGCAGCCTGACACAAGATGGAACTTCCAGCTCTCTGGCTGAGCAGGGTTGGCTCTCATCATATTCTCAGCAGGCATTGGATAGAATGAAAGACTCAGGGAATAGAGAGCCTAGAACATAGTGATGCGGATGGAGGATGAAGACTCAGAGATAGAAAGGAGGGAAGTGGGGAGAGGTTGGAGCACAGCCGTGGGTCTCCAGCAGCTGCCAGGCCAGAANTGAGGGACCTCCGCAGGGAAGGGCTGTCAATTCCACCAGACATGTGGCGCTTCACCACGGCTGGGGCTCTGTCTCCCCACATGGAGTGGGAGTCCTCGGGGTCTGCAGTCCTCGTCACATTCTGATCTAAGGGGAACGTGAGTGTCCGTTCTGTCTGATTTTGTTCCACGATGTTTTCACATGGTTGTCTCGGAAAAGACACATAGAGAGGAAGGGAGGCAGGATACAGGGAGCGGTCTGTCCCTGCTCCCTGGGGCAGGGCCACCTCTCAGGAAGTCTGAGCTGACTGGGAAGGATCAGGGTCCACGGGGGACTCACAGACACCCCCTCCTCTTCTCCAGGCCTGGAGCCAGGGCCTCACATCCCCTGCTCCCGATCCAGCCAGGTCCTGCCCAGGGAGGGGGCTGCTCCCCATTCCTTCCTGCCCAGGTTGGTTGAGTCAGAAACAGCTGATTGGGCTCCACTACCCAGCGCAGAGGGAACCTGGCCTGCGTTTCCTTCCACACCTGGTTTCTGCATCTGCTCCATCCTGACTTAGACTAACCTGGGTCTGGAACCTTCTGGAAGCATCTTGGTCTAGTCCTTTACTTCCCCGAGGAACCTGCAAGACATTCTGAGTCTGATGTGAAAAGCCTCCAGTAAACACAGCCGTCAGACCACCAAGACCGAANCTGGGTCTGGAACCTTCTGGAAGCATCTTGGTCTAGTCCTTTACTTCCCCGAGGAACCTGCAAGACATTCTGAGTCTGATGTGAAAAGCCTCCAGTAAACACAGCCGTCAGACCACCAAGACCGAATGCCCAGGACCCTGCGAAGCAAGAGGAGCCCCTCGCCCCATCTGCGGGCTAGCAGTGGCGGTCTCTCTGCCCCGGAGCCGCAGGGAGCCTGGACAGGGGCAAGGGCTGCGCTGGAGGGGCAGAGGGCCAGCTCCCGGTGAGGCCAGCGGGGCCTGGAGTGGGACATGTGCACTCAGTGCCTCAGTTTCCCCATCAACGAGGCTGGAGGACCACGCCAGGACACAGCAAGCCCCAGCGAGGGGTTATCATCCCAGGAGAATCGTGGGTGCCTCGGAAAACATTCCTTCCTGCTGTTTTGAATTATCTGACTTTTTAAAAAAATCATGTTTTTTTTTCTTTTTCTATCACAAAAGTAACACCCAGAAGCTGGAGACAATTTGGAGCGTTTAGAAAGGCATAGAAAGGAGAACGCCGCTGCTCAGATGACCGCTGCTAACTCCACGGTGATTATCCCGCCAGTCGCTTCTGTGCTTGGAGACAGAGAATTCTGGAGGAGAAACAGAAAGGATTTTATGTGAAATTTTTTTTTAAGTTATCATGGGCTTAGGTTTTTTTGTGGGGAGATGGCAGCCTCTTGCCTTTGTTCCCTGACCCTTGCGTGGGTACCTGAAGCTGCCTATTACCCTGTTTTTGCCACCAATTTCCTCGAATCATACTCCCTATAAACCACCACGGGGAACTTTATAGACCCACAAAGGCATTCAAAGTTAATGGCAAAACCAACCATGTGAAAACTCTGCCGTAAAATCTGCCTCCCTCCTCTCCCCGGAGCCTGAGTGCCCCTGTCCCCCCTGGGTCCCCTGAGGCTGCCCGTTCTCTGCTGCCTGAGCGGCACGGGGTCCTGGGACAGGGGACGGGGTGGGGGGCAGGGAGAGAGTCCTTGGGGTGACCTTCCCGCTGCCAGGGCACGGAGCACACACATGCCCTTCCCGGCACAACACGGAGGCAATAAATACCGGGGCTGTAATTTATGTAGATGTTTTGGAGTCCAAACAGAAGGGCGGGAAGGGGCTAATGAAATGACATCCCTCATGTCAGCTTCTCGGGGCAGGGAGCAGAGCAGGTTCCTAACACGTGGGGCACCTGTCAGCTTGAGGATGGAGCTTAGATCAATCCCACCGCTGCCCTTGGGCGCCCCTGCTGAGGTCGAGGCTGTCAGGGGAAGAGAACACAGCCACTGTTATTCATCCTTCAATAAATATTTCCAGGCTCCAGTTCCATCTCTTTCCCAAGCCCTCCCAAGCGGAAAGGGAAAGACTGCCCGGCTTGGTCCTTGGGGGAGAAACATGCGGCTTCGGCCAGAGCGGTGGCCAAAGCATGGGCTTGACCCTGAACCTGCTGTTGCTGTGTGGCCCTGGACAAAGCGTTTGGCCTCTCTGATCCGGTTTGGCCATCCATCTACTGGAGAAAACAGGAGTGTCATAAGAGCTGAGTGCTATGCCACAAGGAGTGGGCTGAGGGGAGGGCATGATAAAGGGCAGTTTCCCCCCACCCTCCATCCTATTCCCAGCTTCTTGCGAGCGGTGATGAGCACAGAGCCGCAGAACCCTCGCCTCTTTGTCTCGAGCCCCTGGCTGGAAGCTCTGGACCAGGCAGGCTGAATGGGTTTGGGCCCTGCCCTCCCCTCTCGCTTGGGAGAAGAGGCTGGTGTGTGGGGAAGGGGATGGGGGCCATAGAGGAGGAGGGGGGCCGCTCTGCTCTGGGCCCTTAACTGGCTCAGCAGGTGGCCAGGGTGACTCACTGCTTCTCTGGAGGGGCTGGATCAGAGCCCTGGTCCTTTCTCGTGGTCCTCCGGGCAGCATCACTCCAGGGCAGGGAGGGGAGGTGATGCTGAGGGGTGGGGCTGCCCCTCCCCCAGCTCCTGCACAGCCCTGCCACACCCCCGCGCGGGAGTAGAAATACCCGCCTGCGGTCCACATGGGAGGGGCCGACTATAGGATCATTCCCTTTGGCTGGTGAGGAAATGACCTGCTTTCCGGCCAAGGTCAGAGCCACAAGAGGTCTCAGGTGGGACCAGAGTTTGGTCCAACAGAATTTAGTCTCTCTGCCCCAAGCCCTTTCTCCTGCTCTCTAGTTCACATTTCTGTGAGGGGCCGGGTGACATTACCCCTGATTGATAAATGAAGAAGGCAAGGCTCGGAGAGGTTAGCTGATTTACTCAGGGTCAGAAATAAAGCACGTCTCCCAGCAGACACCAAAAAAAAAAAGAGAGGGACAATCCCCCTTGATTTTACCCCTTCTCTTACCTTGCACGTTTGCTCGAAGAACGTCCCGGGCTGCTTCCCCCCAGCACCTCCCAGGCCCAGCTGCGCTCTTGGTTGCCGCTGCCACCCCGTCCAGGCCGCCGCCCTGTCTGCCGGGCCCCCAGCTGGTCTCTGTGACTGCCGCTCTCACACCACCTCCTGGAGCTCCTCAAGGAGAGCTGTTATTAAAATGTAAGTCAGGCAAGATCGCTCCCAGGCTTAAAACTCTCCCAGGTCTGCCATGGGACTTGGAGTCAAGTCCCTGTCCTGCCTGCCTGCTCTGGCTAGCACCACCTCTCTCCCGCCTGTCAAGCTCTCTTCATGCCCCTGCGGCTCCCGCCACACTGGCCTCCTGGCTTTCTTCTGGGCGTGCTGGGAGCTGTCCAGCCCATGGGCCTCTGAACCTGAGGTTCCCTCTGCTTGGATCACCCTTCACAGGGCCAGCCCGTAGTTCTGCCTCGCCTTTTCCCTCTTGCAGGACTTTGATCAGGGCAAAGGGCCTCGGGCCCGCCTTCCCTGCCCTCGTCACTGGAATGTCCCCTTCCCCCGCTTTCTCTCTATCAGCACATTTGAGCCATCCTTCAGGGCACTTCTCAATATCCCCAAGAATTCCACCCGGTCCTTCNTGTAAGACCTCCCGGCCTTTTCTCGGGACCTGTCGCTCCAAAGACCACAGTGACTCGAATTCGATGCAATAGGCAAGAGGGTTTATTAGGCCAGCGCGCCGGGGTTCAGTCTCCTCGGGAGGAGTGAACCCCGATGCTAGTTACAGAGCAGTTTTTATACGCTTCTAAACTACTGGACAAAGAAAGATCATGAAAGAAAGAATGCAGATTAAACAGAGTAAAAAACATGTAGTTGTTATCACAACATGCAGTTGTTATCACCAGACCCCGAGACAAATCAGTTGGCTGTCGTCACAGTAGGATTCTATCTTACTCCCTCTGGGGGCGGTGCGTCCCGGTTCCAGGCACGTATGACCACTTCAGAGAGCAATCTGTTTTTCCTCAAGGAGTTTAGGCTAAAAATGCCACAGGTTACTTATCAATCAGGGGTGGCGGAACAGAGAAAGCAATTCTTTGAGCTTTCCCAAGGCTATGTCTGTTTTTCCAGCCCCTCCCTCCTTTTGAGGCAGCTCCCTGCAAGATGGGTCTGGAAGTTGTCAGGCCGAGGTGGCTGACCGACTAATTTTCTATTAACAGAAAGACAATTTAAAAGAAGAATTAATAGATACCTTCACACACTACTATAGTGGGGCCGTTTTAAAGATCAGGAGGCTCTAAGTTATTAGGTAAGGGGAAAGCTATTTTCCGTGAGACATGGCCTGCCTTCGGGGTCCTAACACACAAAAGAGACTTTGGTTCTTCAGAAGCTCTGGACCAGGCAGGCTGAATGGGTTTGGGCCCTGCCCTCCCCTCTCGCTTGGGAGAAGAGGCTGGTGTGTGGGGAAGGGGATGGGGGCCATAGAGGAGGAGGGGGGCCGCTCTGCTCTGGGCCCTTAACTGGCTCAGCAGGTGGCCAGGGTGACTCACTGCTTCTCTGGAGGGGCTGGATCAGAGCCCTGGTCCTTTCTCGTGGTCCTCCGGGCAGCATCACTCCAGGGCAGGGAGGGGAGGTGATGCTGAGGGGTGGGGCTGCCCCTCCCCCAGCTCCTGCACAGCCCTGCCACACCCCCGCGCGGGAGTAGAAATACCCTCCTGCGGTCCACATGGGAGGGGCCGACTATAGGATCATTCCCTTTGGCTGGTGAGGAAATGACCTGCTTTCTGGCCAAGGTCAGAGCCACAAGAGGTCTCAGGTGGGACCAGAGTTTGGTCCAACAGAATTTAGTCTCTCCGCCCCAAGCCCTTTCTCCGGCTCTCTAGTTCACATTTCTGTGAGGGGCCGGGTGACATTACCCCTGATTGATAAATGAAGAAGGCAAGGCTCGGAGAGGTTAGCTGATTTACTCAGGGTCAGAAATAAAGCACGTCTCCCAGCAGACACCAAAAAAAAAAAGAGAGGGACAATCCCCCTTGATTTTACCCCTTCTCTTACCTGGCACGTTTGCTCGAAGAACGTCCCGGGCTGCTTCCCCCCAGCACCTCCCAGGCCCAGCTGCGCTCTTGGTTGCCGCTGCCACCCCGTCCAGGCCGCCGCCCTGTCTGCCGGGCCCCCAGCTGGTCTCTGTGACTGCCGCTCTCACACCACCTCCTGGAGCTCCTCAAGGAGAGCTGTTATTAAAATGTAAGTCAGGCAAGATCGCTCCCAGGCTTAAAACTCTCCCAGGTCTGCCATGGGACTTGGAGTCAAGTCCCTGTCCTGCCTGCCTGCTCTGGCTAGCACCACCTCTCTCCCGCCTGTCAAGCTCTCTTCATGCCCCTGCGGCTCCGGCCACACTGGCCTCCTGGCTTTCTTCTGGGCGTGCTGGGAGCTGTCCAGCCCATGGGCCTCTGAACCTGAGGTTCCCTCTGCTTGGATCACCCTTCACAGGGCCAGCCCGTAGTTCTGCCTCGCCTTTTCCCTCTTGCAGGACTTTGATCAGGGCAAAGGGCCTCGGGCCCGCCTTCCCTGCCCTCGTCACTGGAATGTCCCCTTCCCCCGCTTTCTCTCTATCAGCACATTTGAGCCATCCTTCAGGGCACTTCTCAATATCCCCAAGAATTCCACCCGGTCCTTCTTCTGCTTGTTCATCATCTCATTCTCTGCTAGCACATGTAATTATTACTATTGAAAAATGTGTACCTCTTACATGCCAGGACTGTTCTAGGTTTTGAGACACGATTCATTTAAATTCACAGTACCTCTGTGAGACTTCAGTCACTCAGTCATGTCCGACTCTTTGCGACCCCATGGACTGCAGCACTCCAGGCCTCCCTGTTCATCACCAACTCCCAGTTTACCCAAACTCATCTCCATTGAGTCTGTGATGCCATCCAACCATCTCATCTTCTGTGGTCCCCTTCTCCTCCTGCCTTCAGTCTTTCCCAGCATCAGGGTCTTTTCAAATGAGTCAGTTCTTCTCATCAGGTGGCCAAAGTATTGGAGTTTCAGCTCCAACATCAGTCCTTCCAATCAATANGTAGCCACAGGACTGGAAAGAGTCAGTTTTCATTCCAATCCCATAGAAAGGCAATGCCAAAGAATGCTCAAACTACTGCACAATTGCACTCATCTCACACACTAGATGTGTATAAGAGACAGATATTCAGGACTGATTTCCTTTAGGATGGACTGGTTGGATCTCCTTGCAGTCCAAGGGACTCCCAAGAGTCTTCTCCAACATCACAGTTTAAAAGCATCAATTCTTCCGTGTTCAGCTTTCTTTATACGCCAACTCACATCCATACATGACTACTGGAAAAACCATAGCCTTGACTAGAAGGACCTTTGTTGACAAAGTAATGTCTCTGCTATTTAATATGCTGTCTAGGCTGGTCATAGATTTTCTTCCAAGGAGCAAGAGTCTTTTAATTTCATGGCTGGAGTCACCATCTGCAGTGATTTTGGAGCCCTCCAAAATAAAGTCTCTCACTATTTCCACTGTTTCCCCATCTATTTGCCATGAAGTTATGGGACCAGATGCCATGATCTTAGTTTTCTGAATGTTGAGCTTTAAGCCAACTTTTCACCCTCCTCTTTCACTTTCATCAAGAGGCTTTTTAGTTCCTCTTCACTTTCTGCCATAAGGGTGGTGTCATCTGCATATCTGAGGTTATTGATCTTTCTCCCGGCAATCTTGATTCCAGCTTGTGCTTCTTCCAGCCCAGCATTTCTCACGATGTACTCTGCATATAACTTAAATAAGCAGGGTGACAATATACAGCCTTGACGTATTCCTTTTCCTATTTGGAACCAGTCTGTTGTTCCATGTCCAGTTCTAACTGTTGCTTCCTGACCTGCATACAGGTTTCTCAAGAGGCAGTTCAGGTGGTCTGGTATTCCTATCTCTTGAAGAATTTTCCACAGTTTATTGTGATCCACACAGTCAAAGGCTTTGGCATAGTCAATAAAGCAAAAATAGATGTTTTTCTAGAACTCTCTTGCTTTTTCAATGATCCAGCGGATGCTGGCAATTAGATCTCTGGTACCTCTGCCTTTTCTAAAACCAGCTTGAACATCTGGAAGTTCATGGTTCACATATTCCTGAAGCCTGGCTTGGAGAATTTTGAGCATTACTTTACTAGTGTGTGAGATGAGTGCAATTGTGCGGTAGTTTGAGCATTCTTTGCAATTGCCTTTCTTTGGGATTGGAATGAAAACTGACCTTTTCCAGTCCTGTGGC
>SJYW01014144.1:86579-121010 GCA_006410735.1 Raphicerus campestris
TGGCAATAAGGAGTTCATGACCTGAGCCACAGTCAGCTCCTGGTCTTGTTTTTGCTGACTGTATAGAGCTTCTCCATCTTTGACTGCAAAGAATATAATCAATCTGATTTCGGTGTTGACCATCTGGTGATGTCCATGTGTAGAGTCTTCTCTTGTGTTGTTGGAAGAGGGTGTTTGCTATGACCAGTGCATTCTCTTGGCAGAACTCTATTAGCCTTTGCCCTGCTTCATTCTGTACCCCAAGGCCCAATTTATCTGTTATTCCAGGTGTTTCTTGACTTCCTACTTTTGCATTCCAGTCCCCTATGATGAAAAGGACATCTTTTCTGGGTGTTAGTTCTAGAAGGTCTTGTAGGTCTTCATAGATCTGTTCAACTTCAGCTTCTTCAGCATGACTGGTTGGGGCATAGACTTGGATTTCTGAGATATTGAATGGTTTGCCTTGGAAACAAACAGAGATCATTCCATCGTTTTTGAGATTGCATCCAAGTACTGCATTTTGGACTCTTTTGTTGACCATGATGGCCACTCCATTTCTTCTGAGGGATTCCTGTCTGCAGTAGTAGATATAATGGTCATCTGGGTTAAATTCACCCATTCCAGTCCATTTTAGTTCACTTATGTTGACATTCACTCTTGCCATCTCTTGTTTGACCACTTCCAATTTGCCTTGATTCATGGACCTGACATTCCAGGTTCCTATGCAATATTGCTCTTTACAGCATCGGACCTTGCTTCTATCACCAGTCACATCCACAGCTGGGTGTTGTTTTTGCTTTGGCTCCATCCCTTCATTCTTTCTGGAGTTATTTCTCCACTGATCTCCTGTAGCATATTGGGCACCTACTGACCTGGGGAGTTCCTCTTTCAGTATCCTATCATTTTGCCTTTTCATGCTGTTCATGGGGTTCTCAAGGCAAGAATACTGAAGTGGTTTGCCATTCCCTTCTCTAGTGGACCTCATTTTGTCAGACCTCTCCACCATGACCCGCCCGTCTTGGGTGGCCCCACACAGCATGGCTCGTAGTTTCCCTGAGTTAGACATGGCTGTGGTCCACGTGATCAGATTGGCTAGTTTTCTGTGGTTGTGGTTTTCCGTCTGTCTGCCCTCTGATGCCCTCTCCCAGCACCTATCATTTTCCTGGGGTTTCTCTGACCTTGGATGTGGGGTATCTCCTGTCAGCCAGTTGGGAAAGGTACTCTTGTCTCTGTTTTACAGATGGGGACACTGAAACCCAGAGAGGTTAAGAAATCGCCCAAGGCCATACAGCTGGTTAGTGGTGAAACTGGGATTTGAACCCAAGCAGGCAACCCTCTCCAGTATTATTGCCTGGGAGATCCCACGGACAGAGAAGTCTGGCCGGCTATACAGTCCCTGGGGTTGCAAGCGCTGAACACAACTTGCTGACTGAACCGCCACCAGACAGGTCTAGAGTCCAGGCCACAGCAGCCCCCTGGGAGGTGCAGCAGGACGGGGCCGGGTCTCTGCTGGCCCCTCCGTGGCCCTGGTGCCTGGTGCTGCCTTGCTCCTGCGGGGCCCACATTAAGACAAAGGGCCTCGGGCCTGCCTTCCCTGCCCTCCTCACTGGAATGTCTCCTTCCCCCGCTTTCTCTCTATCAGCACATTTGAGCCATCCTTCAGGGCACTTCTCAATATCCCCAAGAATTCTGCCCGGTCCTTCGTCTGCTTGTTCATCATCTGATTCTCTGCTAGCACATGCAATTATTACTATTGAAAAACGGGCATTTCTCTGTCTGTGGTGCCGAGAAGGAGTTCAGTAGATGTTTATCGAGTGAAGGAACGTGCGTAACGGTGAGCAAGAGGTTGCACATCACAGCCTATTCCATTGCTCAGGAGTGAGGGGGGATGGAAATAAAATGGAGGAAAAACAAGCCTGTATAGTTTAAAGAATGAATGTTTTATCCTTGAATGAGCGACGTTGTTTCTATTCAAGTACAGAGTAGCCTGCCAGCCTTCCTAGCAAACAAGTTAATGTTTTATATCCATTCTTAAAGCCAGAGCATAATCCCAGTGCTTGAACTACACATCCACGTGCTCTTACAGTGTCAGCAAGACGTGCTTCCCAGCGTGTGTCTGCTGCGGTCTCGGGGACCTGTGATGGCTAGAGGCACAGAGAGGGTTCCCGGGTCACACTCCTGTGCCACCTCGCCTGCACCCACAGCCAGACCACGTGTGTGTCTCCCCCAGGGGCTGCAGCCGTGGGTGACCCAGCCCCTGCTGCTGAGCATGGAGAGACAGGGCCAGAGAGTCTCTGGGGGAAACGTGTGGCCATCGTGTGGTAGCGTCTGGGGTTCAGGGGAGACCCAGGGGGCTGGGACGGTCCCCAGGCTCCAGGGAGAGGGCCAGGCTTGAGTGGTCTTACGAGGCAAGGGTAACACGCACCGGGGCGGGGGCGGGCTGTCCAGCGTGGTTCAGAGGCTCAGACTCATTGCTGTGCTAACCATTAGCATCAATACCGTGCAAGTTCGCGAATCGCGGAGCTAATGTTGCCAATCACCAGGGGTGATGTATCCTGACTCTGCCGCTCTGGATGGGTGCCCGGCCTGCAGGATCTGCCTCTCCCACCATTCAGCTCACGGGCTCTCGGGGCGGCCAGTCCCACCATTGGTCCTAAGAGACCTCTGTCACGTGGGCGGTTCTGGAACCCTTAATCGCCTTCCCGAGGGCTCCTCCAGGGTACAGCCCTGGCTTCACGTACCCGTTTCTCCATTCTGGTTCCATTTCCAAGATGTGTGACCTTGAGTGAGTCCTCTCCCCACTGTGCCTCTCATCTGCCCAGTGGGAGCTGCAGTGTCTGACATCAAAGGTAGCCCTGAGGAGCCTCTGAGACAGCTTGAACACAGCACCGGGCACGTCTGCTGCAGGTTCCCTGTATGCTAATGATCGGCATGGTTAAGTCATCTCCTCATTGACGTAATAGCAGAAATCAGGCTTTGGGACCAAGTTGCTGTGGGGTTGAAACTGCTGCCACTCATTCTGAACCTGGGTCTCTCTGGACCTCAGTTTCTTCATCTGAAAAGTGGGGATAAACTTCCCTATGGGGCTTCCCTGGTGGCTCAGCAGTAAAAAGCCCACCTGCAGTGCAGGAGAGGCAGGAGACGTGGGCTCCATCCCTGGATAGGGAAGACCTCTTAGAGGAGGGCATGGCAACCCACTCCAGTATTCTTGCCTGGAGAATCCCAGGGACAGAGAAGGCTGGTGGGCTACAGTCCAGTGGGTCGCTAAGAGTCGGACGTGACTGAAGTGACTGAGCGTGCCAACTTCCTTCTGGGAGCCTGGGAAGATGAGAGATGGTCCATATATAACCCCTGATCCAGAAGCCTGACGGTGGCTTCAAGTTAGGTCGGGGCTGTGTCCCAATCACCATGCCCCTCCCTCATGGATGGGAGTCCCAGGATTCTGTTTCAACTGTAGGTATTGGAAGAAGGGTGCCCAGGGCCAGAAACACTGGCTTCCTGGAAGAGTTGCATGTGGGGGCTGGGTGAGAACAGATTTGTAAATATCTGGTTCCGGGACCAGGCACTCCACAGATGTTCCGCCCTGCCCCCGCCTTGGATGCTAAGCCCCTTTCCCAGATCCTCCCCTGGAACGGAGACCTCTGCACTCACAGTAGCATCTTCCAGGCACCCCAGTGATCTAGCTGCCCCATCAGGGCTACTAGCGCGCTCACTGGGGCACCCGACACCTCTCCATGGTCTCCCCAAGTGCGGTCCCAGATGCCAGTGCCTTCTGGACTGTTCCAAGTAGAGAGTGTCTGGTCTGCCCTAGGCCTCTGAGCGGATAGCCCTTGTCCTTCTCTGTCACCATACCAGCCTCCCCACCTTGGAGCCTTAAAGGAGAAAAGCTGGGCAGTTTGATTGGAAGAAACAGTTTCAGGCAGGTTATGTGAACCTGAGCAGGGTGGCCAGGCGGTGAAGGATGTGAGTCAGCCCCCACGGGTCACTGAGATTTCTGGGCCCCCGGGGCCTTTGTGCGTGCCCTGCCCTCTGTATGGGGTGACATTTTCTCACTCCAGTTGGGTCTCCGTTCAAATGTTCCTCCTCAGAGAGGCCTTCATTGACTACTTGTAACAGTCAGGGTGATTAACACTAGCTGCTGTGATGAACAACTCCGAACTCTTAGTGGCAACACAATAGCAGTGAATTTCTTGCTCAGGTAAAATCAAAAGCGTTTATTCTCCCCTTTATGCAGAGGCTCCCCTGGGTGGCTCACCTCCACGCAGTGGCTCAGAGACCCCAGCCTTCTCTATCTTGTGTCTTTGTCATTCCTAGGACCCCCTTAGGACTCCCCACTGACTCCTCTGTATTTATTCTGCCAAAGAGGAATGAGAAAGAATACACAGAGCGTCTCAACTGGCATGCCCAGGGTGAGGATCAGAGTGGCTCAAATCACTTCTGCCCACATTCCAGTGGTCAAGGCAGGTCCCATGATCGTGCCCCGCTTCAGTGGGACAGAAAGTGCACTCCCCAACAGTGGGTGGGGGGCGGGGGTGAATGCTGGCTGACCATGATTCACACGAGGGCAGGGGGTCTCACAGGGTGTCTGGGGTGGAAGTGGCATCCAACACTTATGACCTCCTTTCATTGACCAGGCTTTGCCACAGGGAGCCTGGGAGATATTTCTAGCTGCATACTGGAGTTCCTGCCCCATCACCTAATGAAAGGTGGCCCACTGGTGTCTCCCATCATAGAGATGACCGGAGAATCTGTCACCCATGGGGGACAATTTTAAACCAGACAAGACGCTAATGATCCCACTGGACACAAGGCCTCGATCCGGGCTGCCCTGGGCCTTCCAGGACGAGTGGTCACCTACTCTCCATCCCCGGGGCTGGATTATTGTTCTTTCCCCCTCTCGGCTGTACATGACATTTATCGTCTATATATGTGGCCACTGGTCTACTGTCTCTCTTCTCCACCGGGATGTGGGGTCCATGAGGGCACGCCTTTTCTTTGTACACTGATTGCTGTCTCCCTGGAGCCTAGAACTGGGCTTGGCACGTCACGGGGCTCACTACCTGCTTGTCGAATGGATGAATGCAAACGGTCATTTGCAGTCATTTTGCAAACCAGCTATGCACTAGCCCCAGTCTCCTGCCCTCTGGGAGCTAAACTCTAGAGGGGAAAGTAGACTCTGAATCAGGAAGAGTGAATTTCAGGGGCTCTGGGTGGGGTCAGAGAAGATCCTCCGTGGAGGTGATGTGTGGGCTGAGGGTGTTTAGAAAGCAGAGACCATGGACTCAATTCTGAATAGCTTTGAGCTAGTCCAGCTTGGACTTTAGAGGCTGTGTGAGCCCACGTGAGTTACTTGACCTCTCTGAACTTTAGTTTCCACACCTGGAAAGGGAGACCAAGTGTCTGTGCCTTTGCAGGCTGGAGGCGGTATCTGCCCTCTTCCTGGCAGTGGTGGGGACCCAGCAAGTGGTGTCGGTCATCATCATCATTTCTCTTTTGTAAATTTTAGACTGGAACTTCCATCCTGGTGGGTTTGGCCTCTGGCGGGGTAGGGGACACGAAGCTTGTTATGTATTCACTGAAACTCACCAAGGACAGCTCCCAAGTCGCTAGTAATGGAGCCCTTGAGGACTTGCAGCTGCTTCCTGGAACATAGCCCCTTGCTCAGGTTTCAGCGCGGCCAGTTGGTGATCCTGGAAGCTTACTCAGTCTCCTGACCCTTTTCTTTGGAATAGGGATACAAAAAGCTATCTTATGAGGCTAAAGTGAGGATTAAAAGAGATAATACAATTAAAGGGCCCAGCACAGTTCCTCCCCCACAGCTATGATGTAATAGCATGGAGGCTGACATTTATTGATGGCTTTCAGTGTGCCAGCCAACAGTGGTGACGTCCCCAGGTTCAGGGGCTCCGGAGGTGAGCCTCCAAGGGCACCCAGGACCCACTCAACAGCGGCAGTCATGGGGCTCCCTGGCCCTGAAGAGAGGAGGACGTCTCGAGTTTTGTTCCTGTTGTCCTCCACTGGCTTAGAACAGGTGGCCGGTAGCAAGGAGGCTGGGAGAGTGCTGGAGGCGTGCCTGGGCATTGCTTCAGCTTCAGTTCAAACCGCGGAACAGTTATGGATGGCTTTGTCCTCTCGAGCTGTTCGTCCCATTACCGTCCGCAGACGGCTGTAATGGGCTTCGGGAGGCTTATGCCAGCATCCTCGCCTCCACTCTGCAGAGGGGGCCAGCCAGAGGGCCGGAGCGGAGCTCAGAGCAGCTCAGGCATCTACAGCCCCAGGGGCATCAGAAGCCCCACCTGGCTGGCCACACCAGCCCCGCTCCCCCAAGCCCTGGCGACTCGGCTCACAAACGGGGCGAGGGAGCAAGGTGCGGTCCCAGGGAGACTGTCACGGCGTGGGCCCGGCTGGGAGGGCGACAGAGCTGACTCTGAGCCCACGGCCGACGGGCCATGTCCTCCTGTAACACTCATCACCTGGGGATTGCCCGTGACNGCTCAGGTAAAATCAAAAGCGTTTATTCTCCCCTTTATGCAGAGGCTCCCCTGGGTGGCTCACCTCCACGCAGTGGCTCAGAGACCCCAGCCTTCTCTATCTTGTGTCTTTGTCATTCCTAGGACCCCCTTAGGACTCCCCACTGACTCCTCTGTATTTATTCTGCCAAAGAGGAATGAGAAAGAATACACAGAGCGTCTCAACTGGCATGCCCAGGGTGAGGATCAGAGTGGCTCAAATCACTTCTGCCCACATTCCAGTGGTCAAGGCAGGTCCCATGATCGTGCCCCGCTTCAGTGGGACAGAAAGTGCACTCCCCAACAGTGGGTGGGGGGCGGGGGTGAATGCTGGCTGACCATGATTCACACGAGGGCAGGGGGTCTCACAGGGTGTCTGGGGTGGAAGTGGCATCCAACACTTATGACCTCCTTTCATTGACCAGGCTTTGCCACAGGGAGCCTGGGAGATATTTCTAGCTGCATACTGGAGTTCCTGCCCCATCACCTAATGAAAGGTGGCCCACTGGTGTCTCCCATCATAGAGATGACCGGAGAATCTGTCACCCATGGGGGACAATTTTAAACCAGACAAGACGCTAATGATCCCACTGGACACAAGGCCTCGATCCGGGCTGCCCTGGGCCTTCCAGGACGAGTGGTCACCTACTCTCCATCCCCGGGGCTGGATTATTGTTCTTTCCCCCTCTCGGCTGTACATGACATTTATCGTCTATATATGTGGCCACTGGTCTACTGTCTCTCTTCTCCACCGGGATGTGGGGTCCATGAGGGCACGCCTTTTCTTTGTACACTGATTGCTGTCTCCCTGGAGCCTAGAACTGGGCTTGGCACGTCACGGGGCTCACTACCTGCTTGTCGAATGGATGAATGCAAACGGTCATTTGCAGTCATTTTGCAAACCAGCTATGCACTAGCCCCAGTCTCCTGCCCTCTGGGAGCTAAACTCTAGAGGGGAAAGTAGACTCTGAATCAGGAAGAGTGAATTTCAGGGGCTCTGGGTGGGGTCAGAGAAGATCCTCCGTGGAGGTGATGTGTGGGCTGAGGGTGTTTAGAAAGCAGAGACCATGGACTCAATTCTGAATAGCTTTGAGCTAGTCCAGCTTGGACTTTAGAGGCTGTGTGAGCCCACGTGAGTTACTTGACCTCTCTGAACTTTAGTTTCCACACCTGGAAAGGGAGACCAAGTGTCTGTGCCTTTGCAGGCTGGAGGCGGTATCTGCCCTCTTCCTGGCAGTGGTGGGGACCCAGCAAGTGGTGTCGGTCATCATCATCATTTCTCTTTTGTAAATTTTAGACTGGAACTTCCATCCTGGTGGGTTTGGCCTCTGGCGGGGTAGGGGACACGAAGCTTGTTATGTATTCACTGAAACTCACCAAGGACAGCTCCCAAGTCGCTAGTAATGGAGCCCTTGAGGACTTGCAGCTGCTTCCTGGAACATAGCCCCTTGCTCAGGTTTCAGCGCGGCCAGTTGGTGATCCTGGAAGCTTACTCAGTCTCCTGACCCTTTTCTTTGGAATAGGGATACAAAAAGCTATCTTATGAGGCTAAAGTGAGGATTAAAAGAGATAATACAATTAAAGGGCCCAGCACAGTTCCTCCCCCACAGCTATGATGTAATAGCATGGAGGCTGACATTTATTGATGGCTTTCAGTGTGCCAGCCAACAGTGGTGACGTCCCCAGGTTCAGGGGCTCCGGAGGTGAGCCTCCAAGGGCACCCAGGACCCACTCAACAGCGGCAGTCATGGGGCTCCCTGGCCCTGAAGAGAGGAGGACGTCTCGAGTTTTGTTCCTGTTGTCCTCCACTGGCTTAGAACAGGTGGCCGGTAGCAAGGAGGCTGGGAGAGTGCTGGAGGCGTGCCTGGGCATTGCTTCAGCTTCAGTTCAAACCGCGGAACAGTTATGGATGGCTTTGTCCTCTCGAGCTGTTCGTCCCATTACCGTCCGCAGACGGCTGTAATGGGCTTCGGGAGGCTTATGCCAGCATCCTCGCCTCCACTCTGCAGAGGGGGCCAGCCAGAGGGCCGGAGCGGAGCTCAGAGCAGCTCAGGCATCTACAGCCCCAGGGGCATCAGAAGCCCCACCTGGCTGGCCACACCAGCCCCGCTCCCCCAAGCCCTGGCGACTCGGCTCACAAACGGGGCGAGGGAGCAAGGTGCGGTCCCAGGGAGACTGTCACGGCGTGGGCCCGGCTGGGAGGGCGACAGAGCTGACTCTGAGCCCACGGCCGACGGGCCATGTCCTCCTGTAACACTCATCACCTGGGGATTGCCCGTGACGGTCCCCCCTGCACAGATGTGACCGAGGGTCAGGCGGGAGAAGCGCTCTCCCAGGTGGGACAGCCAGGGACAGCGAGGGGGTGGGGGGGTGGGGGAGCAGGGCTAGGACCTAAGTTCCAGGTGGTCCGAGTCCCAGACCTGCGTCTCACTCGCTGCCCCGCGTAGGGTCGGCATAACTGGTCATCATCTGCCCAGAAGCACCAGCGCTTTCTCTCATTTCATTGGTTGCTGATAGAATGGGAAACCTCCTTGGTAGCGAGCCTGTGTGTTCATTGGACACACTGAGGCCCGGAGCAGGGGCGTGCCTTCCGCTGCCTCACAGGGAGTTAATCCTGGGCCCCTGTCCATCCCCAGGGCGCACGTCCTCTAGGCCAGCTTCCTGTCGCCTGTGTGTGCTGCGCCAGTGAGCTGGCGTGCCTCAGGCGGGGCACACGCCCCCCTTTCACCCCGGCCCTCACCACTCCCTATTGCTTCCTCTTGAGCCTGCCTGGTGCCCGCCGCACGTGCCTCCCTGCCTGGGCTCCCCCCACGGGCGCTTTGATAGAACCCGACCTGGTGTCTAGTCTCTTCTTGTGAGTACATCTTGCCCGCTTCGAGGACTGCCAGTCCCAATTCCCGTTTCACACCTCCCTTCAAACTTTCCTCCTGCATGAAAACGTTCCCATTCCAAGCCCGCTCCCGTTTCTTCTGATTCTGCTTGGTGTCGAAGCAAAGCCAAGGAGAGGAGCATCAGCCGCTCAGCCATCTCTTCTCTGACCTTAATGCCTGGCTCAGGAGGCTGGGGTCAGCCCTGTGCTCGGCACTGGGTCCCGCCTGGAGAAAACACGTGTGTGTTTTTGATCACAGTGCACCTTGTACTGAGAAAGCTTCCCTTTCATGAGCAGGAAGGCAAGAGGGGGCTCTGTCCCCGGGAAGGATCCCCCGTGAGAGGCTGGTGATGGGCAGGGGCTGGCAGGGGGAGGAGTCACTCATGCTTCCTGTGGGTCCCCACTGAGGCGGATAGAGGCAGGAGGTCAGAACCACTAGCTTCACTCTTCCTCCAGGCAGCCCTCCAGGACCTCTCCTGATTCTAGCCAGTCTCAAGGGTCTCCAGGAAGTTTCTCCTCTAAGGAAAGGAAAGAGAAGAAAGGAAGAGACAGGTGCGAAGGGAGAAAAGTGAGTGCGGGGGAGGGGAGAGGATGGACTTTGGCTATACAAGACAGCTCCATTTTCTTTGACTCCAAATGGTCTAGCTTATGCTGTTCCCACCTGGAATGAACCCCATCCCCACCCCTTCTAACGTCCTTCAGCTTTTAGCCCAGAAACCACCTCTCTGCCTCTCTGCTTCCCGTCGTCCCCCTGCCCCCCGGCTCCTGGGCTGTGTGGCACTTTGCTTGAGCCTGGGTTTCCTCCCCTGCCTTGGATGTCTGCACCGCCCCCCACACTATGACCCCTGGCGGGGGTCACTGTCACCCCCACCCCCAGCCCAGGGGGCTGTGCAGAGACCCTGACTCATGCGTGGAGGTTGTCTGAGGGATGATCTGAGTCTCCGCCTGGACTCTGCCACTTTGGGGCCCTGTGACCTTGGAAAAGCTGTCTGCTTCTCTGAGCCCCCTGTGAAATGGAGGTAATATTGCCTGCTCTGTGGAGTTGCTGTGGGAATAAGAATCCAGCACCTGTGTATGCTTGGTATTTGTTAAGGGTTCATCAAACACAGCTATGGAGCAGATAACAGGGGGGCCTGACTCAGGCCAGAAGCTTCCCTGAGAGCTCAGTTGGTAAAGAATCTGCCTGCAATGCAGGAGACCCCAGTTCGATTCCTGGGTCGGGAAAATCAGCTGGAAAAGGAATAGGCTACCCACTCCAGTATTCCTGGGTTTCCCTTGTGGCTCAGCTGATAAAGAATCCACCTGCAATGAGGGAGACCTAGGTTTGCTCCATGGGTTGGGAAGATCTCCTGGAGAAGGGTAAGGCTACCTTCTCCAATATTCTGACCTGGAGAATTCCATGGACTATACAGTGACAAAGAGTTGGACACTCCTGAGCGACTTTCACTCCTAACCCAGGCCAGCTCACCCACTCCCCCAGGGCAACTCTGCCAAGGCCCCAGATGGAAGGGCATGGGGTGGGGGCATGCAGGGTCTAGGGTCCCCAAAGAGCTGGGTGCCAGGCAAAGGGCCCCATCCTTCCCTCTCCAAAACAAGTCTGGGGACAGAGGCCAGCTAGGCAACTCTGAAATCAGGAAAGTGACCCAGGCTTTGGGGCTGGCGAGGGGGCCATGGAGCCCCTTGAGTGGGCAGGTTCAGGCCAGAGGAGGGTGAGCTGGGTCTCTCTGTCGGTCCTGAAGGCCCAGCCCAGCCAGGCTGCCCCAAGGCCTGGGCCATGACCTTGGTGGAGTCTGGCTCCCAGCCCTCCCAGGGTGAGGAAAGAGAAGCTAATAATGGCGGGCGGTCGGGGAGGCTGGGCGTTTAATTGATTAACGTGGGTGCCTGTTTGACGGGCCCAGATGCAGTGCCGGCGGAAGGTGAAGCTTTAATACGTGCAATATATAATTATGATGTACCTCTGGCCTGGCAGGCTGTGTAAACAGTTTAGCCAGCTGGGAGCTGATCCGGGTAAGTGGGCTGCCTGCAGGCCCCTCTCGGACACGGCAGACCAGCCCCCGCCCTCTTGGGAGGGGCCGGGCCGGGCCTGGTCTTGCCCACTCGGGGCCTGTCCTGCCTAGGTGGGAGGGGTCGCTTCCAGGGCCTTCATGAGCCCTAGACCTTTAAGGGGTGGCAGAGGCTTCCCTGGTGGCTCCAGTGGGAAAGAATTCACTTTCAATGCAGGAGACTGTGGTTCGATACCTGGGTCGGGAATATTCCCTGGAGAAGAAAATGGCAACCCACTTCAGTATTCTTGCCTAGAGAACTCACTGGGCAGAGGAACCTGGCAGGTTATATATCAGTCCTTGGGGTCACAAGGGTCGGACACGACTTAGTGGCTAAACCACCAGCGCCAGGGAGGGAAGGAGAGCGGGATGGGCCGGGCGGTGTGCGCACACTCTCCCACTTCACGCCCCTATTTGATTTCACCCTTTCCTTTCCATAGAAGAGGAAACAAGTTCAGAGAGAGTAAGCAAGTTGCTTAAGGATGCCCAGCAAATGGGTGGCAGAGCTGGGCCTCAACCCAGACCCCCTGGGTCCGAGCCTGAGTGCAGCTTCTTAGAAGGCAAGACCGAGGCCCCCAGGCCCACCGTGGCCCCCTGTAGTGAGGGTCCTAAGGGCAGCCTTTAGCATCCTGCATTTTTTTCCTTAATGTCACTTGAGTGCTTAGTAACCAGGTTTCATGAAGAGGGCTTGGGGAGACCCCAAGCGACTCTAGGTTTCCCTAACAGCCGGCTCTGTGGCTTTCGTCTCTGAGTCTGTGTAATCTGGGAAGCAGAGCATGTCCAGGTGGCAACGGTGTGACGGGCAGTGGGGTGCGGCCAGGGGCGGCGCAGAGATGGGGCTGAGGAGCGCTGGAGTCAAAAAGACATTCAGACTCGAAATACCTTGCAGCAGCCCTGGCTGCAGCTTCCCAGGCCAGGACCCAGACTCCCCAGTGCCCCGCCCCTCTCTGCCCCGGAAGACTTCTTGAGGATGGGGGGTGGGGTTCTCACTCCTTTAGGGGCGCTCTGATGCTGCCCCCGTCTGTCTGCAGGCTGGGCTGGAGCAGGGCCCCTTCACGGTTCCTCACCCGCAAGGTGGGCCCAGGCACGCTCTGGTTCTCACATCCTTCCAGGACCTCAGACCCTGCACGGCAGCCCACGCTGGGGGCTCGCCAGGCGGGGCACTCGTGGTCTCTCCATTCATCTCATCTTCTCAGCGCTCACCCTGGTGCCCTGCCTCCCGCTGGGGCTCCAGCAACACAGCAAACTCGCCTTTCCTCCTCCCAGGCTGCGGCGGCTAATGGGACGCTAAGTGCCTATTCTGCAGATGAGGAAATTGCAATTAAGGGAGGTTAAGTAACTTTCCCGGGGCCACATGTTTGGTTTGCCTAATTCCCAGCACCAAGAGTTTCCCACTTCATCATCTTGCTCTTTGATGTAGGGCACTTCCACGGCAGGGGCTGACACCCCATCAGACGGAGGGCTCCCCCAGGAAAAGGGCTGGGTCTCCTCCGTCAGGGCAGGCGTTTGCTCAGAGCAGGAACTCTGTCTCCCTCCCCGGACCATGAGCTTCCCAAGGGCAGAGGCTGTACATCTCCCATCTGCCTGGGACCCTCCAAAGGTAGGGCCTGTGCCTCCCCCATCAGACCGGGAATATCCTCTGGAGGCCTTTCTCCCCCATCAGACTGGGAATATCCTCTGGAGGCCTTTCTCCCCCATCAGACTGGGAATATCCTCTGGAGGCCTTTCTCCCCCATCAGACTGGGAATATCCTCTGGACGCCTTTCTCCCCCATCAGACTGGGAATATCCTCTGGAGGCCTTTCTCCCCCATCAGACTGGGAATATCCTCTGGACGCCTTTCTCCCCCATCAGACTGGGAATATCCTCTGGAGGCCTTTCTCCCCCATCAGACTGGGAATATCCTCTGGACGCCTTTCTCCCCCATCAGACTGGGAATATCCTCTGGAGGCCTTTCTCCCCCATCAGACTGGGAATATCCTCTGGACGCCTTTCTCCCCCATCAGACTGGGAATATCCTCTGGAGGCCTTTCTCCCCCATCAGACTGGGAATATCCTCTGGACGCCTTTCTCCCCCATCAGACTGGGAATATCCTCTGGAGGCCTTTCTCCCCCATCAGACTGGGAATATCCTCTGGACGCCTTTCTCCCCCATCAGACTGGGAATATCCTCTGGAGGCCTTTCTCCCCCATCAGACTGGGAATATCCTCTGGACGCCTTTCTCCCCCATCAGACTGGGAATATCCTCTGGAGGCCTTTCTCCCCCATCAGACTGGGAATATCCTCTGGACGCCTTTCTCCCCCATCAGACTGGGAATATCCTCTGGAGGCCTTTCTCCCCCATCAGACTGGGAATATCCTCTGGACGCCTTTCTCCCCCATCAGACTGGGAATATCCTCTGGAGGCCTTTCTCCCCCATCAGACTGGGAATATCCTCTGGACGCCTTTCTCCCCCATCAGACTGGGAATATCCTCTGGAGGCCTTTCTCCCCCATCAGACTGGGAATATCCTCTGGACGCCTTTCTCCCCCATCAGACTGGGAATATCCTCTGGAGGCCTTTCTCCCCCATCAGACTGGGAATATCCTCTGGACGCCTTTCTCCCCCATCAGACTGGGAATATCCTCTGGAGGCCTTTCTCCCCCATCAGACTGGGAATATCCTCTGGACGCCTTTCTCCCCCATCAGACTGGGAATATCCTCTGGAGGCCTTTCTCCCCCATCAGACTGGGAATATCCTCTGGACGCCTTTCTCCCCCATCAGACTGGGAATATCCTCTGGAGGCCTTTCTCCCCCATCAGACTGGGAATATCCTCTGGACGCCTTTCTCCCCCATCAGACTGGGAATATCCTCTGGAGGCCTTTCTCCCCCATCAGACTGGGAATATCCTCTGGACGCCTTTCTCCCCCATCAGACTGGGAATATCCTCTGGAGGCCTTTCTCCCCCATCAGACTGGGAATATCCTCTGGACGCCTTTCTCCCCCATCAGACTGGGAATATCCTCTGGAGGCCTTTCTCCCCCATCAGACTGGGAATATCCTCTGGACGCCTTTCTCCCCCATCAGACTGGGAATATCCTCTGGAGGCCTTTCTCCCCCATCAGACTGGGAATATCCTCTGGACGCCTTTCTCCCCCATCAGACTGGGAATATCCTCTGGAGGCCTTTCTCCCCCATCAGACTGGGAATATCCTCTGGACGCCTTTCTCCCCCATCAGACTGGGAATATCCTCTGGAGGCCTTTCTCCCCCATCAGACTGGGAATATCCTCTGGACGCCTTTCTCCCCCATCAGACTGGGAATATCCTCTGGAGGCCTTTCTCCCCCATCAGACTGGGAATATCCTCTGGACGCCTTTCTCCCCCATCAGACTGGGAATATCCTCTGGAGGCCTTTCTCCCCCATCAGACTGGGAATATCCTCTGGACGCCTTTCTCCCCCATCAGACTGGGAATATCCTCTGGAGGCCTTTCTCCCCCATCAGACTGGGAATATCCTCTGGACGCCTTTCTCCCCCATCAGACTGGGAATATCCTCTGGAGGCCTTTCTCCCCCATCAGACTGGGAATATCCTCTGGACGCCTTTCTCCCCCATCAGACTGGGAATATCCTCTGGAGGCCTTTCTCCCCCATCAGACTGGGAATATCCTCTGGACGCCTTTCTCCCCCATCAGACTGGGAATATCCTCTGGAGGCCTTTCTCCCCCATCAGACTGGGAATATCCTCTGGACGCCTTTCTCCCCCATCAGACTGGGAATATCCTCTGGAGGCCTTTCTCCCCCATCAGACTGGGAATATCCTCTGGACGCCTTTCTCCCCCATCAGACTGGGAATATCCTCTGGAGGCCTTTCTCCCCCATCAGACTGGGAATATCCTCTGGACGCCTTTCTCCCCCATCAGACTGGGAATATCCTCTGGAGGCCTTTCTCCCCCATCAGACTGGGAATATCCTCTGGACGCCTTTCTCCCCCATCAGACTGGGAATATCCTCTGGAGGCCTTTCTCCCCCATCAGACTGGGAATATCCTCTGGACGCCTTTCTCCCCCATCAGACTGGGAATATCCTCTGGAGGCCTTTCTCCCCCATCAGACTGGGAATATCCTCTGGACGCCTTTCTCCCCCATCAGACTGGGAATATCCTCTGGAGGCCTTTCTCCCCCATCAGACTGGGAATATCCTCTGGACGCCTTTCTCCCCCATCAGACTGGGAATATCCTCTGGAGGCCTTTCTCCCCCATCAGACTGGGAATATCCTCTGGACGCCTTTCTCCCCCATCAGACTGGGAATATCCTCTGGAGGCCTTTCTCCCCCATCAGACTGGGAATATCCTCTGGACGCCTTTCTCCCCCATCAGACTGGGAATATCCTCTGGAGGCCTTTCTCCCCCATCAGACTGGGAATATCCTCTGGACGCCTTTCTCCCCCATCAGACTGGGAATATCCTCTGGAGGCCTTTCTCCCCCATCAGACTGGGAATATCCTCTGGACGCCTTTCTCCCCCATCAGACTGGGAATATCCTCTGGAGGCCTTTCTCCCCCATCAGACTGGGAATATCCTCTGGACGCCTTTCTCCCCCATCAGACTGGGAATATCCTCTGGAGGCCTTTCTCCCCCATCAGACTGGGAATATCCTCTGGACGCCTTTCTCCCCCATCAGACTGGGAATATCCTCTGGAGGCCTTTCTCCCCCATCAGACTGGGAATATCCTCTGGACGCCTTTCTCCCCCATCAGACTGGGAATATCCTCTGGAGGCCTTTCTCCCCCATCAGACTGGGAATATCCTCTGGACGCCTTTCTCCCCCATCAGACTGGGAATATCCTCTGGAGGCCTTTCTCCCCCATCAGACTGGGAATATCCTCTGGACGCCTTTCTCCCCCATCAGACTGGGAATATCCTCTGGAGGCCTTTCTCCCCCATCAGACTGGGAATATCCTCTGGACGCCTTTCTCCCCCATCAGACTGGGAATATCCTCTGGAGGCCTTTCTCCCCCATCAGACTGGGAATATCCTCTGGACGCCTTTCTCCCCCATCAGACTGGGAATATCCTCTGGAGGCCTTTCTCCCCCATCAGACTGGGAATATCCTCTGGACGCCTTTCTCCCCCATCAGACTGGGAATATCCTCTGGAGGCCTTTCTCCCCCATCAGACTGGGAATATCCTCTGGACGCCTTTCTCCCCCATCAGACTGGGAATATCCTCTGGAGGCCTTTCTCCCCCATCAGACTGGGAATATCCTCTGGACGCCTTTCTCCCCCATCAGACTGGGAATATCCTCTGGAGGCCTTTCTCCCCCATCAGACTGGGAATATCCTCTGGAGGCCTTTCTCCCCCATCAGACTGGGAATATCCTCTGGACGCCTTTCTCCCCCATCAGACTGGGAATATCCTCTGGAGGCCTTTCTCCCCCATCAGACTGGGAATATCCTCTGGAGGCCTTTCTCCCCCATCAGACTGGGAATATCCTCTGGACGCCTTTCTCCCCCATCAGACTGGGAATATCCTCTGGAGGCCTTTCTCCCCCATCAGACTGGGAATATCCTCTGGAGGCCTTTCTCCCCCATCAGACTGGGAATATCCTCTGAAGCCCCTTTCTCCCCCATCAGACTGGGAATATCCTCTGGAGGCCTTTCTCCCCCATCAGACTGGGAATATCCTCTGGAGGCCTTTCTCCCCCATCAGACTGGGAATATCCTCTGAAGCCCCTTTCTCCCCCATCAGACTGGGAATATCCTCTGGAGGCCTTTCTCCCCCATCAGACTGGGAATATCCTCTGGAGGCCTTTCTCCCCCATCAGACTGGGAATATCCTCTGAAGCCCCTTTCTCCCCCATCAGACTGGGAATATCCTCTGGAGGCCTTTCTCCCCCATCAGACTGGGAATATCCTCTGGAGGCCTTTCTCCCCCATCAGACTGGGAATATCCTCTGAAGCCCCTTTCTCCCCCATCAGACTGGGAATATCCTCTGGAGGCCTTTCTCCCCCATCAGACTGGGAATATCCTCTGGAGGCCTTTCTCCCCCATCAGACTGGGAATATCCTCTGAAGCCCCTTTCTCCCCCATCAGACTGGGAATATCCTCTGGAGGCCTTTCTCCCCCATCAGACTGGGAATATCCTCTGGAGGCCTTTCTCCCCCATCAGACTGGGAATATCCTCTGAAGCCCCTTTCTCCCCCATCAGACTGGGAATATCCTCTGGAGGCCTTTCTCCCCCATCAGACTGGGAATATCCTCTGGAGGCCTTTCTCCCCCATCAGACTGGGAATATCCTCTGAAGCCCCTTTCTCCCCCATCAGACTGGGAATATCCTCTGGAGGCCTTTCTCCCCCATCAGACTGGGAATATCCTCTGGAGGCCTTTCTCCCCCATCAGACTGGGAATATCCTCTGAAGCCCCTTTCTCCCCCATCAGACTGGGAATATCCTCTGGAGGCCTTTCTCCCCCATCAGACTGGGAATATCCTCTGGAGGCCTTTCTCCCCCATCAGACTGGGAATATCCTCTGAAGCCCCTTTCTCCCCCATCAGACTGGGAATATCCTCTGGAGGCCTTTCTCCCCCATCAGACTGGGAATATCCTCTGGAGGCCTTTCTCCCCCATCAGACTGGGAATATCCTCTGGAGGCCTTTCTCCCCCATCAGACTGGGAATATCCTCTGGAGGCCTTTCTCCCTCATCAGACTGGGAATATCCTCTGGAGGCCTTTCCTCCCCATCAGACTGGGAATATCCTCTGGAACCCCTTTCTCCCCCATCAGACTGGGAATATCCTCTGGAGGCCTTTCTCCCCCATCAGACTGGGAATCTCCTCTGGAGGCCTTTCTCCCCCGTCAGACTGGGAGCTCCCTCAGGGCAGGGGTGAGTCTGAAGTGTCTCTGCCTGCCCTCCACCCAACGCCGCCTCCAACTGGAGGACGCCCAGCCCGCGGCGTTCCTCACCCTGCCCGGGTCCCGCGCGGGACTCACTCGCAGCCCGAGCAGAGGCTGCCAGCAGGCCACCAGGCCACATGCACCCCCGGCATTAATTAGTGTTGCCTCTGTTAAGTGCTTCTTCCCATTTATGCAAATCAGCGAGGTAAGAGGCATATAATGAAGTGTTTGGGGTTTAATACTGTGCGGTAGGAAGGAAGATGAATTTTAATTACTGTCTCCTAATTGGACGGTCGGCTTGTTAATATCCTGCTGACGGGTTGTCTGCGCCGTTTGCCACCCACCCACCCAGGCCCAGGCGTCTGCTGACCTGCGCTGCAGGGCACCTCGAGGAGCCTTTCCGCCTGCCCTTGTCAGGGGTCGTGCTGGACATCCCTCGGCCGCTGCCTTTGGAATCCCCACAGAGACTTGCAGTTTCTCTCCCCTCCTCTCTGCCTTTTGCGGGGTTTGAGGGCTCCTGTTCAAACCCTCACTGTGCCTCTTGCTTGCTAGGTGACCTCGGGCAAGTCTCCTGCCCTCTCTGAGCCTCTGAGCCTTGCGTTCTTCAGGTTAAGTGCTGAAGAGCATGAAGGGGGTGCAGTGGGAAGTTGTCAGAGCTGGGTGTTTAGGAGAGGGTGAGCTAGGGAGGTCCTTCAGGACCCCGAGCACCCAGAGACGGCAGGAGAGAGGGAACCCAGCAAGAGTGAGGGGGAGAGAGGCAAGCAGGATGTTTGGGCGAGCTGAAGATGCATACCACCCCAGAGTCAGAGGACGCTGAGGACCATTCCCTGCCACGCATCCCTCAGGGCTCTGCTTGGGCGGCTCCCCTCCAGGACCCCTGCCCCCCGGGGCGGAGGGTCCCTACCCTGGGTTTGGTGCAGGACAGCTGGGTCAGGTGACTGCCCCCGTCACTCTGTCTGTTACCTGGAGCCATCACTGCACGTTCATCATCCGTCCCTCCCCCATCAGACTGCAGGCTTTGTGGGGGGCAAGATGTCTGTCTGTCTGTCCTGTAGCCTGGTGTCCAGCACAGCTCTGGGAGCCTTGTTCATCCAAGACGAACTTGTCCAGTGAAAGAATGATCAGTAAGCAGGACCAGGCTCAGACTGGATCTGTCTTCTGAAGACACTCTAAGCAGGGTGCAGTCTAGACTCTGGAGAAGACTGGCGATAGGGAGCCGTGGAGGACTCCTCACAGGGAGCTGGCGAAACGCTGTGATAAACGGCATCTCTGCGCATCCCCTCTGCCTCCCCTCTCACTCCCCTCCCCTTTGAACATCCAAATCTTTACATGATCTCAGTTCACCAGATGACAAATTTAGAAGCATTGATGGGTCTACGGGCTCCCCTGGTGGCTCAGTGGTAAAGAATCCACCTGCCAATGAAGGAGACTCAGGTTTGATCCCTGGATCAGGAAGATCCCCTGAAGGAGGAAATGACAAACCACTCCAGTATTCTTGCCTGGAGAATCCCATGGACAGAGGGACCTGGTGGGTTTTAGTACATGGGGTCTCAAAGAATCAGACATGACTTCATGACTAGTCCAAGAGTTAGTCACTCAGTTGTGTCCAACTCCTTGTGACCCCATGTACTGTAATTCACCAGGCTCCTCTGTCCATGGGGTTCCCCAGGCAAGAATACTACAGATGGTTATCATTCCTTTCTCCAAGGGATCTTTCCAACCCAGTGATGGAACCTGGGTCTCCTGCGTTGCAGGCAGATTCTTTACCGTCTGAGCCATCAGGGAACACTGTTCAGTTCAGTCTCTCAGTCGTGTCCAACTCTTTGTGACCCCATGGACCGCAGCACACCAGGCGTCCCTGTCCATCACCAGTTCCCAGAGTTTACTCAAACTCATGTCCATTGAGTTGGTGATGCCATCCAACCGTCTCATCCTTTCTCATCCCCTTCTCCTCCTGCCTTCAATCTTTCTCACATCAGGGTCTTTTCAAATGAGTCAGTTCTTCACATCAAGTGGACAGAGTATTGGCGTTTCAGCTTTGGCATCAGTCCTTCCTGAATGAATATTCAGGACCGATCTCTTTTAGGATGGACTGGTTGGATATCCTTGCAGTCCAAGGGACTCTCAAGAGTCTTTTCCAACACCACAGTTCAAAAGCATCAATTCTTCAGTGCTCAGCTTTCTTCACCGTCCAATTNCCATGGGGTTCCCCAGGCAAGAATACTACAGATGGTTATCATTCCTTTCTCCAAGGGATCTTTCCAACCCAGTGATGGAACCTGGGTCTCCTGCGTTGCAGGCAGATTCTTTACCGTCTGAGCCATCAGGGAACACTGTTCAGTTCAGTCTCTCAGTCGTGTCCAACTCTTTGTGACCCCATGGACCGCAGCACACCAGGCGTCCCTGTCCATCACCAGTTCCCAGAGTTTACTCAAACTCATGTCCATTGAGTTGGTGATGCCATCCAACCGTCTCATCCTTTCTCATCCCCTTCTCCTCCTGCCTTCAATCTTTCTCACATCAGGGTCTTTTCAAATGAGTCAGTTCTTCACATCAAGTGGACAGAGTATTGGCGTTTCAGCTTTGGCATCAGTCCTTCCTGAATGAATATTCAGGACCGATCTCTTTTAGGATGGACTGGTTGGATATCCTTGCAGTCCAAGGGACTCTCAAGAGTCTTTTCCAACACCACAGTTCAAAAGCATCAATTCTTCAGTGCTCAGCTTTCTTCACCGTCCAATTCTCACATCCATACATGACTACTGGAAAAACCATAGCCTTGACTAGATGGACCTTTGTTGGCAAAGTAACATCTCTGCTTTTTAATATGCTGTCTAGGTTGGTCATAACTTTTCTCCCAAGGAGCAAGTGTCTTTTAATTTCATGGCTGCAGTCACCATCTGCAGTGATTTGGGAGCCCCGAAAAATAAAGTCTGTCACTGTTTCCACTGTTTCCTCGTCTATTTGCCATGAAGTGATGGGACTGGATGCCATGATCTTCGTTTTCTGAATGTTGAGCTTTAAGCCAACTTTTTCACTCTCCGATTTCACTTTCTTTAGTTCTTCACTTTCTGCCATAAGGGTGGTGTCATCTGCATATCTGAGGTTATTGATGTTTCTCCCGGCAATCTTGATTCCAGCTTGTGCTTCTTCCAGCCCAGCGTTTCTCATGATGTACTGTGCATATACGTTAAATAAGCAGGGTGACAATATACAGCCTTGACATACTCCTTTTCCTATTTGGAACCAGTTTGTTGTTCCATGTCCAGTTCTAACTGTTGCTTCCTGACCTATATACAGATTTCTCAAGAGGCAGGTCAGGTAGTCTGGTATTCCCATCTCTTTGCCTGACTTAGCAACTAAACAACAAATAATGGATATTCTAGGAGGATCTGGAAAAGGCATGACTAGAGGGAAAGAAGAGGGAAAGAAGAATTCCTTCGTACCAGGAATTTCACCAGACTGGCTCGAGGAGCATTATAAACAGGAAGAAAAACAATGTCTTGAGTTTTTATTAATATGCAGAGCTGCCTCTTTGGAAAAGCACACTGGAGTTTGAACCTAGTTTTGAGACTTAATCAGCTTTGAGGTCTTTCTGAGCCTCAGTAGACTGATCTGTAAAATGGGCTCAATCTACTTTACAGGGTAGGTTGAGAGAACAGTCAGCAACGTCCTCAGCACAAAGTAGCTGTTTAACAAATGACAGATGATGAGCAGGACAGAAGAGGCGAGTGCTGGCTGAATTCCCAGGCCACCCATCAGGGCTGCAGGTTTCTAGGGCGCACAGCTGCCTCTGGCACTTTCCGGCGGGGTGACCTTGCCTCAGTGTCCTTCTCTAAGTCATAATTTCTTAATTGGCAAAATGGGAAGCCTGCTCACATGGCCTGGGCAGGTTTGTGAGCAAACACACGGGAAGTGCCTGGTATCAGAGCAGGGCCATTCAGAGAGCTGACAGCTGTTCCTGTCCTGGGGTTTCATCCAATCACGGAGGGAAAAGCAAGCCTCTTTCTCTCCCTACCAGGGATCTCGGTTTCCGCACAGACACCCTCCCAGAATCATTGCAACACCAGCTGAATGGGTCTAGGCGCAGCCTTCCTAAACTGTAACGTGCTGGGAGGGTTGGGGTCACAGAGGGGCTGATGGGTGAGGTCGGAGGGGAAGAGGCAACTGCTCCCACAGGCTGTCTGCACCGGGCCAGGTGGCAGCTGGCTGTGGCCCCACGGGTCCCTGTACCCATGTGGACACTGAGAAAGCCGTGGACTCGGGACCAGCTGCAAAGCCTCTGGGTCCACCCGGGGCTGGCGGGGGTCTCCTGGGCCTGCCCCTCCGCTCAGCTCTCCACCACCTGGGGGTCACGACACGGCTAGGGCTCTGTACTCCCCGATCAACCTGCTGCCTCCTTCTCCGCCCAGAGTGCTTGGGCGGCTCTCCTTCCCCACCGAGATGGGGGTGGGGAACCAGCACTTTGGAATACCTACGGAATGTGGCAGGGCCTCCCCTGAGCACCGCCCTCATCCTCAGGCAGCCGGTGAGGGAGCCAAGGCGGCTCATGGGCGGTGACGACGTGAGTGAGCGTCCAAGCCGGGGCCCGTGTGACTCTCCCCCTGTGCTCTGTCCCCGGGGCCTGCAGACGCCTGCCCGCCTCCTAGAAGGGGACCCAGAGCACTGGAAAGCCTCCCTCACCTTCACCCACCTCATTCCTCGGGCTCATCAGACAGAGTCCAAGGCAGCTGCTCAGAACGCAAGTGCTTCTTCCAAAGGTCCCACCAGTGACAGGAGGACAGACAGGCCTGTGCCCGCAGGGACCCCTTGGCTGCGAGGCCTGGCAGGGTTTCTAAGGAACAGAAAAGCTAGGAAGCAAAGTTAAAACAACAAAAACATTTGTTCGAATGGAAAGCAGAGGCCAGACAGACGTGCTCCCAACTCACACTGCAGCCCTCTAATGGGACAGAAGGAGCTTTGTCTTTGTGTTTAGAGGCCAAATATTTATTGAGTGTTCTACTGCCAGAGGCAGAGTGATGGGGCCAAACGCACCAAGGCTTTGAAACCAAGCAGATGAGGGAGGCCTGGCTTTGAATCCCGGTGTCTCCTGAGTGCTGTGTGACCTCGGGCATGTCCTTCAACCCCTCTGAACCTCAGTTTTCTCAGCTGCAGAAGAGACTCATCATACCCACCTGATAGGGTTTATTAGTATATGTTAGGGACGTGGCTTTAGTCCTGGCATATTTACTGGTGCTCAGTAAATGTTCATTCCGTTCCACTTATTATAGAAGCTTTCACAAGTTAAGAATATGAAATTTACCAGCACTTGCCCCATTGACTAAGTTCACAGGAAGTGGTATTTTCCAGGAAGGATGACAGAAAGCGAGTTCCTGAAGGCGGGAGGGCTCCACTCCAGAGGACTCGTTGGACTGGGCGGCGTGCAGACCACGAAGTGTCAGGGGCTTGGGAGACTCGTGGTGGTGTGACACTGTCGGGGGCCCTTCAGGGTGGTAAGGGGAGGGTGGATAAAAGTTGGTTGGCAGGATGTGCATTCGGGGAGGTTAAATCCGATCCCCCATCACTCTGGGGTGTCTCTGCTAAACTGGAGAGGTCTTCGGGGGGGGTTCAAGGCCCGGTAGGATAGTGCTGCATTCTAGAGTCAGAAGTCCTGAGCACCAAGCTCGGCTCTGTTGGTTACTAGCTGCTGACCTTGGACAGGACTTCTCCAAAGCTGTTTCCTAAACTATAAAATGAAGATCATCACACTTACCTTGGCTGTTGACAAAAAAAAAAAAGAAGAAGAGGAGAAGCTAAGTGTCACGCAGGTGGTAAGTACTCAGCAAATAGTGGTGATTATCCTGTTATTGGTGTTGCTGTCACAGGGGGAGGTCCAGGATGAGCTGCAAAAGGAACGAATACGGATGAGAGGGCAGAAGGAAGAGCTGGGTGCAGGATGGGAGGCTCAGTGAACCTGATTCTAAACCTTCGTGTCCTGGGTCCTGGGGAAGTGGTTCATTGACGTGAGCCTGGCACATTCACCCAGGGCTGGGGCAGCTCTGGTCAAGTCTGGTACTTTTCACGTGCACTGGCTTCCATTTTTCCAGCAGGAGGCAAGGCTCCTGAGACAAGCCTATACTTTCCATCCAATCAGGTTTATGTGGAAGACCTGTACTTTGCCAGCTTCTCTTGGAAACACCATGGGTGCAGCCAGCTTTGATAGGTGGGGAAATGCACCTCCCTCTACTTTGGGGTTGGGGAGGGGAAGGGCTGGAGGTGATGGAAGTGTCCATCTGGGTCTTCCTTGTCTTTATGACCTGATAACAGCTTGGGGCACTTCCTGAGTTCAGTGTGTGGATCAGACCTTTCACACCCAATATCAGGGCCCAGGATCCAGGAAGAGATGTTTTCCATTTCCTGAACATGTATTTAGTCCACAAAAAGGGGAAAACAGTGATGGCCATGAACTGATACTTTTGAACTGTGGGCCTGGAGAAGACTCATGAGAGTACCTGGACTGCAAGGAGATCCAACCAGTCCATCCTAAAAGAAATCAACCCTGAATATTCATTGGAAGGACTGATGCTGAAGCTGAAGCTCCAATACCTTGGCCACCTGATGTGAAGAGCCAGCTCACTGGAAAAGACCCTGATGCTGGGAAAGATTGAGGGCGAGAGGAGAAGGGGATGAGGGAGGATGAGATGGTTGGCTAGCATCACCAACTCAGTGGACATGAGTTTGAGCAAGCTCCAGGAGATGGTGAAGGACAGGGAAGCCTGGCAGGCTGCAGTCCATGGGGTGGAAAAGAATCGGACAAGACTGAGTGACTGAACAATACCATCAATCCAGTTTAGTAGCTGATTTAGTGAATTACTTAACTAAACAGGAGTGAAGNACAAAAAAAAAAAAGAAGAAGAGGAGAAGCTAAGTGTCACGCAGGTGGTAAGTACTCAGCAAATAGTGGTGATTATCCTGTTATTGGTGTTGCTGTCACAGGGGGAGGTCCAGGATGAGCTGCAAAAGGAACGAATACGGATGAGAGGGCAGAAGGAAGAGCTGGGTGCAGGATGGGAGGCTCAGTGAACCTGATTCTAAACCTTCGTGTCCTGGGTCCTGGGGAAGTGGTTCATTGACGTGAGCCTGGCACATTCACCCAGGGCTGGGGCAGCTCTGGTCAAGTCTGGTACTTTTCACGTGCACTGGCTTCCATTTTTCCAGCAGGAGGCAAGGCTCCTGAGACAAGCCTATACTTTCCATCCAATCAGGTTTATGTGGAAGACCTGTACTTTGCCAGCTTCTCTTGGAAACACCATGGGTGCAGCCAGCTTTGATAGGTGGGGAAATGCACCTCCCTCTACTTTGGGGTTGGGGAGGGGAAGGGCTGGAGGTGATGGAAGTGTCCATCTGGGTCTTCCTTGTCTTTATGACCTGATAACAGCTTGGGGCACTTCCTGAGTTCAGTGTGTGGATCAGACCTTTCACACCCAATATCAGGGCCCAGGATCCAGGAAGAGATGTTTTCCATTTCCTGAACATGTATTTAGTCCACAAAAAGGGGAAAACAGTGATGGCCATGAACTGATACTTTTGAACTGTGGGCCTGGAGAAGACTCATGAGAGTACCTGGACTGCAAGGAGATCCAACCAGTCCATCCTAAAAGAAATCAACCCTGAATATTCATTGGAAGGACTGATGCTGAAGCTGAAGCTCCAATACCTTGGCCACCTGATGTGAAGAGCCAGCTCACTGGAAAAGACCCTGATGCTGGGAAAGATTGAGGGCGAGAGGAGAAGGGGATGAGGGAGGATGAGATGGTTGGCTAGCATCACCAACTCAGTGGACATGAGTTTGAGCAAGCTCCAGGAGATGGTGAAGGACAGGGAAGCCTGGCAGGCTGCAGTCCATGGGGTGGAAAAGAATCGGACAAGACTGAGTGACTGAACAATACCATCAATCCAGTTTAGTAGCTGATTTAGTGAATTACTTAACTAAACAGGAGTGAAGAGCGTGAAGAGGACAGCATCCACTAGTGTGGGACCCCCCTGTGGCCGGCACGTGGAAGGGCTGACGATGATTGCAGTCGGGTGGTGCTAACCCCCCCCCCGCTATAGCTCTCCCTGTGGGACACGCCGTTACCAGTCTATTGACAGGTGAGGAGACGGAGGTGCAGACAGGGCGAGGAACTGTCTCTCCCAAGGTTAAATGACTAAACGGTGGCAGGGCTGAGATTTGTACCCAGATTTGACTGACTCCAGAGCACATATATTTCCTTTTCACCTCCCTCCTTTTCTTCATGCCTCTTTCTTACTTTCTTCATTTTCCTTTCAGTTGGATATTACCAAGTTGCCATGGATAGAGCTGTCCAATTTCCTTACCACCACCGTTGCTGGGAAGCCCCTCCCTACTCACCCCTGGCCTTGCCGGCGTGGCATTGGCAGGGCTGCGGGAACCTGGCCCATCTGATAAGCGAAAGATGAGCTCTCTGTGCAGACCTATCGTGAATGAGGCTGAGCGTCTCTTCACGTGTTTGTGAACCATTTGTATGTCCTCTTTTGGTGACTGTCATGCTGCCTATTTTTAATATTAGTTTGTTGGTCTTTTTTCTTATTGATTTCTAGGAACTCTTTGTATATTAAGGATATAATCAGGAATAAGAAACTGTATTAGTTTGCTAGAGCTGCCATAATAAGATGATATACACTGGGTGGGTTCAACAGCAGAGAAGTGTTTGCCCCCAGTTCTGGAAGCCAGAAGTCCACGAGCAAGGTGTCCGCCGCGCTTGGTTCCTCCTGGAGCCTGCCCGCCGGCTTGCAGGTGGCTGCCTTCTCCTCGTCCTTTCGGGGTGTTTCCTCTGTGCGCGCGCAGCCCTCGTGTCACATTTCCTCTCCTCTTAAGGACCCCAGTTATGTTGGAATAGGACTCACCTTCAAGGCTCTATTTGTAACTTAATTACCTCTTTAAATATTCCCAGTCACATTTTAAGATACTGGGGATCAGGGCTTCAACATAAAATATTGTGTGCATGCTCAATCTTGCCTGACTCTTTGCAAATTAATGGACTATAGCCTGTCAGGTTCTTCTGTCCATGGAGATTTTCCAGAAAAGAATATTGGAGTGGGTTGCCATTTCATCCTCCAGGGAATCTTTCCAACCCAGGAACTGAACCCATGTCTCTTGTGTCTCCTACATTGGCAGGCGAATCCTTTACCACTGAGCCCCCTGGGAAGCCCTTTAGCATAAAATGTTAAGGGAACACAATTCAGTCCCTAACAGAGTCCTACATATTTTTTAACGCCTTGCATGCAGCTAAGTCACTTCAGTTGTGTCCGACTCTTTGCGACCCTATGGACTGTAGCTCACAAGGCTCATCCGTCCATGGGATTCTGCAGGCAAGAGTACTGGAGTGGGTTGCTATGCCTTCCTCCAGAGGATCTTCCTGACCCAGGGATCATTTGAAAGCCTTCTTTGTGTATTCCTTCTACGTCCTAAAGCCTCCTCAAATCCCTGAATGTGAATATCTACAGTCAGGTCTTACCTAGGAACCTGAGCCTTGCCTTTACCTGGCCCCCTAATCTCTCTCCTGAGATGGTGTGGTCCCGGGGGAGGGCTGTGGCAGACCCTGGGGTCACTTTGACCTGGCCTGAAGTTCTGACACTTTACAGGGCAGCAGGGTGACCTTGGGCCAGTCACTCTCTCTGAGTTTCAGTCTTGCTTCTGTAAATGAAGCTAATAATTGTGAGCTGGAAGGGTGGCTCTGAGGATAAAATGAGATGATGTCTATAAAACGTCTGGCCCATATCAGGGCTCAGTATGCTGTAACTGCTGTGATTTTCTGTATGGATAGCGGCTCATTTCGCCAGCCTCTGGGATGCGCAGGCATCAGGAGTGGGGCTGCAGAGGTGACTGGGTCTGGATCTGTTGCTTTCAGGGGCTCCTGGTCTGGGACGGGGCTGGCCGGAGAGGCTGGGCCAGGCCCCACGGTCCTCCAAAGCGCGTGCGGGGAAGGGAGGCATTCACGGGTGCGCTAGCGCACATCTGAGTCGTGAAAGTGGTTGAAAATTTCTGCAAGTGGTGGGGGCTGAGGCGGAGAGGACATTGCCAGGGGAAGGCTTGTTATGCCAGGCTCAGGGGCAGGAAGTGCAGACCACCTTTGCTGACAGTGTCTCCTTCCATCCGGGGGAATCTGGGAGGGGTGGAGTGGCTGGAGGTGGGCAGTGGCCTGGAGCATCTGTTGGGGAAACAGAATTCCTCCTGAAACAAGCAAAGCGCAGGCGTGTTTGACGGCATGTGGCGGGGAGGGCTGGACGAGCGGCCCCATGAGCAGGCAGGGGTAGACCAGGCCCCACACTGTGGCCGTGGGGCCGGTCACGGGCAGCCCGGCTGAGGCTGAGCTTGCAGAAAGTGGGGGGCGCAGCCAGGCACAGACCACTGAGGGCCGGAGGGGCTGGGTCCTAAGCCGGAGTAAAGGCTGACCGGAGTCGGCACCAGAGGATGAGGACTGGCCCGAGGGCCTCTGTTGGCCCCAGGGCCCAGCAAGAGCTCCCGCACCGGGCACTCAGTCTCATCTAATTCTTGCTGCAAACCCGCACAGTGCGCGTTACTGCCCCCACTGTACTGGAGAGGAAACGGGGCTCAAAAAGGCAGAGGCAATTCCCTGGGGTGAATTAGAGGCCAGGTGGTGTGAAGAGCTGACTCACTGGAGAAGACCCTGGTGCTGGGAGAGACTGAAGGCGGGAGGAGAAGGGGACGACAGAGGATGAGATGGTTGGATGGCATCACCGACTCAATGGACATGAGTTTAAGCAAGCTCCGGGAGTTGGTGATGGACAGGGAGGCCTGCCGTGCTGCATTCCACGGGGTCGCAGAGCTGGATAGGACTGAGCGGCTGAACTGCACTGAGGAGCCANTTCTAGGAAATGCTCCCCCCACTGAGCTCTGAAGTGGTTTCTAAATATTAAAGTCAACGATCGGGAGAAGCACCGAAACGAAGCATGCTCCGGGCCCGAGGTCCTCCGGGCAGCGGGGTCTACGTGGATTTGTAATTCCTAATGGCATTTCTCAGGCGTTTAACTCACGGGTGGTGTCACCCACCGACAGCTGAAGTATTGTTCCTTGGACGCCGGGCAGAGCCGAACTGCGTCCCTCCTTCCTCACTGTGAGGATGTACAACCTGGTGGCTAAAGAGAGATTTTGGAGTGAGACTTCCTGGGTTGGGATCCCAGCTCCACCACTTACTAGCTACANTGGACGCCGGGCAGAGCCGAACTGCGTCCCTCCTTCCTCACTGTGAGGATGTACAACCTGGTGGCTAAAGAGAGATTTTGGAGTGAGACTTCCTGGGTTGGGATCCCAGCTCCACCACTTACTAGCTACACGGCCTGGGGCAAGCCACTCTGTACCTCTGTTTCCCCCTCTGAAAATGGGTATAATAGTAACACCTATCGCATAGAGTTCGCTGTAAGCCGAGCGTGTCATGGTGTCTGCAAGCGCCTCTGAGAGTATCAGGCACGGGACAAGGGCTTGGCACCCATTTCCCGCAGCTGGAGTTGCCGCTGCTCCTACCAGGCGAGCCATTTTCGGCCTCTGAGCCTCAGTTTCTCTGCCTAGAAGACAGGTGTGCGGCTACGTATCTGTGTGTCTCCCGAGGGTTGTTGTGAGAATCAGGCGAAATAAAGTGGGTGAAAGCGCTTTTTGCAAAACAGCGAAGCATTACCTGTTTGGAAAGCTGGTTAGAGAGACGGCAGGGTGAATGTACTGGCAATGAGGTGAGTGATGAGCTGTGATATTTAAATGAGAGTTTTGGAGCTCCCTGGAAGCCTTGCATTCCCCGTCCCCAAACACTTGCTGTATTGGAGCATCTCGAAGCTTTCTGTGCTCCACCTGGAGACTGATTCGCTCGAAACTGGCTTGGGGAAGGCAGAGCTATTAGGCGCAGGGCATGAAAGGAGTGGGGCTTACAAGTCTTCCCTCAACAGAGAGTTGCCAGAGGACTGGGAAACGGATTGCAGGGCCTCAGTCTCTCTCTGGCTTTCTCTCTCTGCATCATTCCCGCCCCATTAGAACTCCTGGGGAACAAGACGGATGCCATCCGTCTCAAAGCCGAGTACTTGGAAGTCATCCTCCACCTGTCTGCTCACTCTCTGAGGCCTTGTAAAGATCCCTCCCCTCCATCACTTGGAGCTGCCCCCTGCTGTCCCCCTCCTTAGGTGTGGAGTCCAACATATCTCCCCCTGAATGTTTTCAGTAGCATCCTAGCCAGATCCATTTCTTCCTTCTTGTCTTCTTAGAATCTGTTCTCGGAGTAGCAACTACTAGGGTCTTTAAAAAATATTAACCCAGGGGACTCCCTGGCAGTCCGGTAGTTAACATTCTGCACTGTCAACGCAGGGAGCGGGGGTTCGATTGCTGGCTGGGGAACTAAGATCCCACTTGCTGTACAGCACAGCCAAAAGATGAAAACATCCCTCGTGACTCAGACGGTAAAGAATCTGCCTGCAACACAGGAGCCCTGGGTTCAGTCCCTGGGTTGAGAAGATCCCCTGCGGGAGGGCGTGGCAACCCACTCCAGGATTCCTGCCTAGAGAATTCCCTGGGCAGAGGAGCCTGGAGGGCTACAGTCCACGGGGTCAAAGAGTCAGACACGACTGAGCGACTAACACTCACTGCTTTCATATAGATATTAATCTAATCCTTCCTCAGATCTCTTGGCAGCTTTCTTTTGCTTACAGAAAAAAGTCAGCATCCTCTGAAGTAGCTACTATTATGCTCTTTTAAAAACTGAAGTGGTTGATTTATAATAGTGTGTTAGTTTCAGGTATCAAATATTTTTATAGATTATGCACTATTATTCCATCGTACAGATGAAGACATTGAGGCTCAGTCCATCCTCAATGAAGACATTGAAGCTGGCCCTAGGTTCCCCAGCTCAGAAGTGTCAGGACTGGGGTCATGACCCCAGCAGCCTGGGCTCACCCACCTCTCCAGCCTCCTCTTGGCCACTGGTCTTCTCTCTGTCCCTCTGATTGAGCAGGTTCCATATAATCTCAGGGTCTTTGCATATGCCCTTTCCGCCACCTAGAATGCTCTTCCCTCCTCTCCCTGCCTTCCAGCCTCCACCTAAGGCCACCCGGGCAGCCCCTGCCCCTCCTCCAGATCTCTGCAGGCCTCCTCAGCTGAGCCCAGGGTCTGTACACTCGCAGCCTCCTCCCCTTCTTCACTGCATGGATCCTAACTGCAACCATCTTCTCTCTAATGACTCTCTGCTGAATGTCTGTCTCTCCCAAAAGAGCAACATCAAGATGGCAAGGACCATGTCTCAGCGCGAGGTGTTATAACAAGTACCACAGACATCCATTTCTCACAGTTCTGGAGGCTTGACATCCAAGACCAAGGTGCCCACAGGCTTGATGCCCACGAGGGCCCTCTTCCTGGCTCTCATTCACTCACTTTCTCCCGTATGCCCACAGGCAGTGAGAGAGAGAGGGGGTGAGAGGGAGGGAGGCTGGTCTTTTTCTGCTTAGGAGGGCACTGAGCCCATCTGGGAGGCCCCACACTCACGTGTGTGTGCCGAGTCGCTTCAGTCGCGTCCGACTCTTTGTGATCCCGTGGACTGTAGCCCGCCAGGCTCCTCTGTCCGTGGGATTTTCCAGGCAAGGATACTGGAGTGGGTTCCCATTCCCTTCTCCAGGGGATCTTCCTGACCCAGGGATTGAACTCGCATTTCCTGCGGCGCCTGCACTGCAGGCGAATTCTTCAGGACTCAGCCACCAGGGAAGCCATCCACCCTCACAACCTCATCTAACCTAATGACCTTCCAAAGACCTACCTCCAAATATGATACATTAGGGGGCTAGAGCTTCAACACATGAATTTGGGGGTTTGCAAGCATTTAATTCAGAATAGGGGATGTGTATCTTGCTCTGCTCTGGATCGGGGACTCCAAGCATTAAGCAGGCACTCGGAACACTCGAGGAAAGAAGGAAGGGAGGGAGGCAGGCGCAGAAGGAGGCAGGGAGAGAGGGAATGAGGGGAAATGAGGAACGAGAGTGCTCCCTGGACGCTGCATCTGGAGGCCCCACCTGGATCTGAGGGGAACCCACTCCAGTGCTCTTGCCTGGAGAATCCCATGGGTGGAGGAGCCTGGTAGGCCACAGTCCTTGGGGTCGCTAAGAGTCAGACATGACTGAGTGACTTCACTTTCACTTTTCACTTTCATGCATTGGAGAAGGAAATGGCAGCCCACTCCAGTGCTCTTGCCTGGAGAATCCCAGGGATGGGGGAGCCTGGTGGGCTGCCGTCTATGGGGTTGCACAGAGTCGGACACGACTGAAGCGACTTTGCAGCAGCAGCAGCAGCTACAAACCCAGTCATGTCTCAGAAAGTTTCTGTGACACCAGAGAGAACTGGATGAATCACCATTTAGTAAAGACTACTTTTTATTAAGAGTGACCTAAGCGTTGGCAAAGCTGTGACTTGCTACGATACTTTCAACTTTTCTTGAAACATAAAAATAAATTTAAAAGAAAGAGGAAGCAAAAGTCATGTTGAACTGCTCTGATCTCCCAAGCAAGAAATATCCCCTTGGGATTAGATCCCTGCTATGAAATATTGCCCCATGATTAGATCTCAAGCCATGAAATATACCCATGAATTTAGATCCCCACCTTGGAAATGCAGTTTGCTGATTAGATCGCCCCCATGAAATATGGTCTTTGGGTTAGCGCATGCCGGTAAAATATGGCTTTTGATTAGATCACTGCGGAGAAGGCTGAGTCGCTGGCTGGGAGTGGGGACTTTCGCGATGTCCTCACGGGGTAGAATATAAATATGTGGAGAGGAAGTGAAAGCAGCGGAGGTAAATTCATAGTGGTGACGTTTTGGAGCCTGGACTTCCCTGGAGGTTGTCAGCGGGAGGGGCGGGGACGGGGACAGGGCCAGGCTTGGAGACTCACCTCTGAGCCGGCTGCACCCCCAGGTGGCGATGGGGGTGGAGGGGACAGCTGGTGAGCGGGGCTTCCTGCGTGCCGGGCGCCAGGCTCAGTCCTCAATGCCAGTCAGCTCCCCCAGTTCCCAGGAGGGAGGTGACATTATCACCGTCCCTGTTTACCGCTGGGGACAGAGGCGCAGAAAAATGAACCCACAAGCTCAAGGACACAGAGCTGGAACCCGTCAGAGCGGGGATTTGAGCCTGGGGCATCTCCCCCTCGAGACTGACCCTAGCCTTTGGTGGGACAACCGCTGCCAGTCCTGGACTCACCTGTAAGCGAGGGGCCGTGTGACCCCCGTGGACTAGTCCTGTGCCAGGGCTGAGAGGAGAGGACCCTGCAAGACACAGTGGTGAGCTGGGTCACCCCGGCTCGCTCCAGGTGAGGATCAGAACCAGAGTGCGAGGTCAGAGTCTAGAGGGACATGGGGTCCAGCTGGGTTCATCCTGCAGTTTAACCAGAGCTGGGCAGCGCCTGGGCCAGGCCTGACAGCAAGGCCTTCTAACTCTGAGGCAACCATCTCCTACTAAAGACTTCCCTGGTGGCTCAGACAGTAAAGCGTCTGCCTACAATGCAGGAGAGCCAGGTTCGATATCTGGGTTGGGAAGATCCTCTGGAGAAGGAAATCGCACTAACTCTGTAAGTCTCTCTCTATGTCTCTCTCTGAAAGGAGCAGAAAGCTAAATTTGGAGGCTGAGATCATTCAGCAAGATGGTCTAGAGTCACCCTTCAGAGGGTGGGGAGGGCAAGCAGACCTGGGTTGACGCCTGGCTCACAGCTGGTAGCCATGTGACTGGGCACTCTCGGCCCCAGGCCTCTTGCAGCCCAGCCTCTGTGGGGCATTGCCCTTGAAAACCACCAGCTAACCCCAGGCCATGCCTCCCCAAAGGCTGGCCTATCTGATGGCTCCCTGATGGATTCAAAGGCCTTGTCCTCAGGCCTCAGTTCAGAGCAAAGCTGAAGGCTCGTTTCCACTCCAGAGGCCCAGCGGGGTCTGGCCGAGGCGTGTGGCCCTGACACCCCAAGAAGTCACCCTGACACCCCAAGAAGTCGCCCTGTGCATTACTTTCTGTCTCCTGGTCTGATCCCCAGAGCCCAACCTACTGCAGACCCCGGTCCTCTCCTCTGCTCCTACCTTCTTTACAGCACGGGGGTGTGAGTGCATCAACCCCTGGGCTGCTGGAGGCAGGAG
>SJYW01014144.1:128829-145338 GCA_006410735.1 Raphicerus campestris
CCGTGCCGCCCCCCGCCTGAGCACAGCTCTGGGCTGGGCCTCGGGGGGCTGCGTCCAGATTCCCCAGGGCATGTGAGTCAGCCTCTGTCTGGGCCTCAGTTTCCACGTCCGCACGATGGGAGCAAGGCCTGCCTCACAGCGTTGACAGGAGGAATCAGCGAGTGTTTGCATCTGTGCAGCTCATGGAACCCTTCCTGACGCAGGCAGCACTGCTGACGCCAGCTCATCGCTGACATCACCATCATCGCCATCACCAGCATCCTTAGTATCCAAGTATGCTGCCTCGCGGCTGCCCTGGGACCACAGGACCACAGATGGAGACTGCTGCCTGACCAGCAGCGGGGCATGCGGGGGACCCGTGAGTCCAGCGCCCGGCCAGGACCGTGCCTCTCAGTCAGGGCTTGAATCAGCATGTGTGGTGGGGGGTGGGGATGACTTAGGCTGGGGATCAGAAGAGCTGGGCTTGAGTTTCTCCCTTTGCTACTGTCTGGGTAGACTCTGGCTGGTTACTTTGGTGCCAGATTCCAGTAAACCTTCAATTTTTGCCTACTTTTGCCAGAAAATCGGAATAATCTTCCTAAAGCATTTGTGAAAATGAAGTGGGAAGATAAACTTGATTATTTTTTGAAGAATGAAATGCAGATGGATTCAATTCACTTGTGTAATGCTGATCTGTCTATGGAGCGTCTCCTGAGGGGGGCACTGTTCTGGAGCTGGGCACCCCAGTCCTCACAGAACCTTCACTCTGAAGCAGTCCTCAGCTTCTCTGGCACCAGGGACAATTTTCATGGAAGACAATTTTTCCAGGGACCAGAGGGTAGGGGATGGTTTGGGGCTGATTCAAGCCCATGACATTTATTGTGCACTTTATTTCTGTTATTATTATGTCAGCGTTACCTCAGATCATCAGGCATTATTAGATCCCAGAGGCTGGGAACCCTTGCTCTAGGGGAACAAATTCCCCAAGTTCATGGGGTTGAGATAAGTGTTCATCACAGGAGGGGCAGAGGGCTGTGTCTGTGAGGAGGTGACTTTTGACATGGCAGCTGAATGAAGCGGTGACAAGCCTGCAGACATGGGCAGGGGGATGACAGGCAGAAGGAAAGTGAAGGTGAAGTCGCTCAGCCTTGTCCTACTCTGCGACCCCATGTTCTGCAGCCTGCCAGGCTCCTCCGTCCGTGGGATTTTTCAGGCAAGAATACTGGAGTGGGTTGCTGTTTCTTCTCCAGGGGGTCATCCTGACCCAGGGATGGAACCTGGGCCTCCCACACTGCAGGCAGACTCTAGGTGGGGGAGTGGGGGTCTGCTTGGGTGGGGTGCGGAATGCAGAGGGGACCGTGATCAGAGAGCAGCCACTGTGGGCCTTGGGGGCCAGCCTTGGGGTCTGGAATCTGCTCCAAGGCTGGTGGGAACCATGGTGGGGTCTGGAAGGGGAAGGGTGTGATCCGGCAAGATGTCTATTTCACTCACGCGGTATAGAAACATTCATTGGCTGACAGTGGGACAAGCTGAAGGAAAGGGATTTTCCTGCCTCTGTGTCTGTGTAGGCTATTTGTGGGGTTATATGTATGTAGGTTATAAGCGCTGTGCTTTAGAAGATGATCAGGAATTAGAAATGGATTGCAGAAGTGGCCTCTGAGATTTCTTTTGACCCACAGACTCTAATTTTATGAACAAACAGTCGTGTGGCTTGTCTTCCCAGTCCCCAGACCATAGGCGAATTTAGGTAATAGGAGGAATTTAGGATGACGCTGGATGTGAAAGATGCTGTACCAAATAGGCCATGGGGATCTCTGCAGAATGAGAGGTCTGTTTCCAGTGGAGGGAAGAGAAAGCAGACACGCATACTGAATTAATAAAAAGCAATGAGCGCTACTGTGTTCTGAGCACCTACTATGCGCAGGCTCCGTGCTAACCACTGTACATGAGCGCCATCTTTTGGCTGTTACACTCCCATATTAGTTTTCTNGAAAGCAGACACGCATACTGAATTAATAAAAAGCAATGAGCGCTACTGTGTTCTGAGCACCTACTATGCGCAGGCTCCGTGCTAACCACTGTACATGAGCGCCATCTTTTGGCTGTTACACTCCCATATTAGTTTTCTGGGGCTGCCCTAACAAGTCACCACCACCTGGGTGGCTGAGAACAATAAGAATTTATTCTCTCACAGCTTCGAAGGCGAGAAGTCTGAAATCAAGGTGTCAGCGGGGCCAGGCTCCCTCCAAAGCCTCCAGAGAAGAATCTTTCTTTGTCTCTTATAACTTCTGGTAGCTGTCAGCAACCCTCGGTGTCCCTTGGCTTATCGACCCGTCACTCCAACCTCCACCGCCATCACGGCCGTGTGGCATTCCCCATGTGGGCGTCTGTCTCCAGCTCTCCTCTCCTTACGAGGATGGCTCATCTTAACTAATTGCATCATCCTATTTCCAAATAAGATCTCATGCCCTGATGTTCCAGGTGGCCATGAATGAGGAGGGCTTTCTTAAACCCAGTATACCCACTCTTGTGAGGGGAGAAGCTGGAAAGGGAGGAGCCTGAGTTCCAACCCAAGACCATCTTTCTGGAGGTTCTCTCCTGTTCTGTGCCGCCGGACTGCCTCCCACGGAGCACCTGGAGTGCCAGCCCGCAAGGAGGTGCAAGGCAGCCTGGGGCACCAGGCCTCCTCGGGTGGACGGGCAAGGCTGGACTGAGCCATGGTGGGAGATCAACGAGATGGNCTTGTTGCTACTGTTGAGTCATCCTCCAGCCTCCTAAAGACATCTCAAGCGAGCCGGCACGTGAATCCTCCTCAAACAATGAGCGGTGCGCAGGCTCCCCTGTCTGGCGCGTAGTGTTTCTTTCGCTGGACCACTGACTGACTGGCTGACAAGTTACAGTGACTTGGGTCTGTTGCTTTGACATCTCTGAGCACAGGCTCAGAGAAGGAGAGGCTGGGAAGGAAAGGAGGCCTGGGGATGGCTGAGCCAGGGAGGAGAGGCATCCAGCACGTAACGCCCGTGCACACGTGCCAAGTCTCTCAGTCGTGTCCGACTCTCTGTGACCCTATGGACCATAGCCTGCCAGGCTCCTCCGGCCGTGGGACTCTCCATGTGTGAATACTGGAGTGGGTTACCATGCCCTCCCCCAGGGGATCTTCCTGACTCAGGAGTGGAACCCGCGTCTCTTACGTCTTCTGCATTAGCGAGCGGGTTCTTTACCGCTGGCACCACCTGGGAAGCCGCCAGTATATAGACATGCGGGCAAAGCAGTTGGTGTCTGATTGCCTTCGGAGCCCGACTGGTTTCTCAAGTCCTGAAAAGAGAAACGATGGGATACGGGGGTGAGGTGGGGGCAAGGACAGAAACTAGAGGGAAATCTTTCAAAAACTGGAATTCCCATCTAATTTGTGGCCTGGTTTCATCTTGGAAGCAGGAGAATGGACAGAGTGACCTCTCAGGGCTGCATGCTGCCTCCCCGTTGAGCTGGGGAGTGTATGACCCACTGAGGGAACTACTTCTTAGGGGCAAATGTTCTCCTTACAGTTCGGGTGTTCAAAACCCACTTTTAAACATTTTTTTTTAAATAGACTGAGGTTGGAGATAGAGGATCTGAGAGGATTTACAAAAGTTCTCATCATCTGGGCTAGTCTGTAAAAGGTTTAGCTTTACCATGATGTTGGTGCTATGGAATGAATGTTCTGTCTTCCCCCAAATTCAAATGTTGCCATTTAGCCTACAGTATGATGGTGGTGAGGGTGGCGCTTTGGGGAGGCCATTAATTAGTTCATGAGGATGGCGCCCCCGTGATTGGGAAAAACACCCTAATAAAAGAGACCCAGGAGAGCTCCCTCACCCTTTCAAGGACAAAGGGAGAAGACGTCTGTTTATGAAGCTGGATGAGGGCCCTCACTAGTCACTGAATGTGTCAGGACCTTGATCTTGAACCTCCCAGGCTCCAGAACCATGAAAAATAAATTTCTGTTGCTTGTAAGCCATTCAGTCTATGATGTTCTTTTATAGCAGCCTGAACTGACTAGGACAGAAATAGAGTCATTAACATCTTTAAATCTAATCAGATTGGAGAGTCAATTCCAAAACCCCGGAATGAATTCAGAAATGTCGCCTTAAAATCCTCTTCCTCTAGAACCATTCCTGGTACCAAACTCTGTGTTAGCCAAGGTTCCCCAGAGAAACAGAATGTGTGTGTGCATGCGTGTGCGTGTGTGTGTGCTGTCTCTTATACACATCTTGTCCAGGGGTGTGGCAGAGGGACTCNCTGGTACCAAACTCTGTGTTAGCCAAGGTTCCCCAGAGAAACAGAATGTGTGTGTGCGTGCGTGTGTGTGAGCGTGTGTGTGTGTGTGTGTGCGCATGTGTGTGCATGTGTGTGTGTGTGCGCGTGTGTGTGTGCTCAGTCACTTGGGTGTGTCAAACTGTAGCCTGCCAGGCTCCTCTGCCCATGGAATTGTCCGGCAAGAATACTGGAGTGGGGTGCCATTTCCTACTCCAGGGAATCTTCCTGACCCAGGGATAAAACCTAAGTCTTTTTTGCATTTGAGAAGCAGATTCTTCACTGTTAGTGCCCCCTGGGAAGCCCATGTATGTGTGTGTGTGTGTGTGTGTGTGTGTGTGTGTGTGTGTGTGTGTGTGTATGACTTTGTTATTATGGAAACTGAGAAGTCCCATGATCTGCCGTCTGCAAGCTGGAGATCCAGGAAAGCCCGTGGTCTAATTTAGTCCAAGTCCAAAGGCCTGAGAACCAGGAGAGCTGATGACACAAATCGCAAGCTCAGGACAGAAGACAGGGTTAGATGTCCCAGGTCGAGCCATGAGGCGGGAGCAAAAGGGTCAGAGCCCTCCTCGCTCTGCCGTGTCTCCTTTTCAGGCCCTTTCGTGGACTAGAGTAGAGGATGCCTACACCCGTGGGGAGGGTGAGCAGCTTTACCACGTCCACTGATTCAAATGCTAATCTCACCCGGAAACGCCTTCACAGACACAACCGGAGGTAATGTTCAGTCTGGACACCCCATGACCCGTTCTAGTTGACAGATCAAATTAACCCTCACAATTGGGCATGAGAGGGTTTGCATATTCATGGCAAGCGATACTAGCATCTTGGAGTCATNGCGTGGTCTAATTTAGTCCAAGTCCAAAGGCCTGAGAACCAGGAGAGCTGATGACAAAAATCGCAAGCTCAGGACAGAAGACAGGGTTAGATGTCCCAGGTCGAGCCATGAGGCGGGAGAAAAAGAGTCAGAGCCCTCCTCCCTCTGCCATGTCTCCTTTTCAGGCCCTTTCGTGGACTAGAGTAGAGGATGCCTACACCCGTGGGGAGGGTGAGCAGCTTTACCACGTCCACTGATTCAAATGCTAATCTCACCCGGAAACGCCTTCACAGACACAACCGGAGGTAATGTTCAGTCTGGACACCCCATGACCCGTTCTAGTTGACAGATCAAATTAACCCTCACAATTGGGCATGAGAGGGTTTGCATATTCATGGCAAGCGATACTAGCATCTTGGAGTCATGTTAAAGAGAGAGAGAGAAAATTTCAAAACAGTCACAATGTCTTTCTCTGTGTGGTGGTTTACAAGAGGGGATTTTTTTTTCTGTACAATTTCTAGTATTATTTATTTTCTACAGTTAGTAAATGTTACTTCTGAAATCACCAAAGGAGAAGTCATGAAAGATAAAAAATATTGATAAGAACAGGGCTGTGTCTCTTCTTCCAGAACCCGGTGGGAAGTTACCTTCTCAGTGGAAAAACCATCCAGTTTATACAGAGGACATTTGTCATCCAGGTCTTTGCCCGACTCCCTCTTATCTTACTGACAAAGAGAAGGATGGAGACGCGGACTCTGAGCAAGTGAAGCCTATGGGGGCATGACTCAAGCAGCCCATGGTGAAGGGAAGCAATCAAGAAGCAGTTTGAAAATAAAATACAACTCCAGGTTTTGTAGCCAGGAGATGCTGCTCAAGCATTTTGATTCCAAGCTCCACTGAAACCCTACAGTCCAATTAGAACCAGGGGACAAGTGAATCAAGGTGACCCATGTGCAAGATTCTAATCGAAGCGTAGCCCAGAATCAGAGTTAGGGAGAACTGTAAAGGCTAGCTGTTAAGGATGAGTGAGAAAGACACCAAACCCCGCCTATGGGAGTTCTTTACCATCTCGCTCCATAAGGCAGTCTGTCTGAATGTTGAAGAATGGGCATGCTGATTTGTTGTTTCATTAAAGCAGTCGATGATACCTACTGCAAGGCCTAGCTCATCATAAACACTGTAAAATTCTGATGATTCCCAGATGCTGTCCTTGGGACTGGAGACACTGCAGTGGATAAAGCCGAGGAAGTCCATCCCCTCAGAGAGCTGCCATTCTATTCAGCAGGGTAGGAGGGCCTAGATAATGGGTAACAGACAAAGGAATAAATTAAAATACAATGTTAAGCAGAAAAATAGTGTTATGAAAAATAAAGCAATTTTAGGGATAGAGAGAAAAGATAAGTGGGAATGTTGGAAAATTTTAGACTGGATGGTCAAGGAAGGCTTCTGTGGGGATAGGACAGTGAGTAGAGATCCAAGTGAGATGAGTAGGCAAGCTTTGTGCATAGCAGGGATGCGAGTATTCCAGGAAGAGGAAGTGGTGAGTGCAAAGGTCCTGAGGCAGGAATGACCTTGTGATGTTTGTGGAGAACCAAAGAGGACAGCGTGGCTGAAATGGAGTGAGAGGAAGTGGCGAGAAGTAAGGTAGTGACAGTTGGGCCAGACTTCTCTGGACAACAGCAAAGCTCTGGCCCTGACTGTCCAGAGAGATGGGAGCTACTTGCCTGCCTGGAGGAGGGGAGGGACATGATGTGACTGATGCTTCAGAAGGGTCTCTGGCTATCACAGCCTCAGATAAACATGCTGTGTGTTCAATCACGTCAGCCGTGTCCTCCTCTTTGCCCCCTTCTGGAATGCAGCCCTCAGGCTCCTCTGTCCGTGAGATCCTCCAGCAAGAATACTGGAGTGGGTTGTCATGCCCTCCTCCAGGTACCTTCAACCCAGGGATCAAGCCAGTGTGGCCTGCACTGCGGGTGAACTCTCTGCTGCTGAGCCTCCCAGGAAGCCCCAAACATATTATGCTACCCTTTATTGCTACCTAACAAATTGCACAAACTCAGCAGCTTATAATAACACATTTCTGTAGGTCAGAAGTCCTTGTGGCCCAGGCGTAGTTCTCTACACAAGTCAAAATCAAGGGGTTGGCTGACTGGGCTCTTACCTGGAAGCTCTGCGGGAGAACCCATTTCCGAGCTGGTTAGCGCCGTTGCAGAATTCAGTTCCTTGTGGGTGTAGGACTGAGGTCCATGTTTGTTTCCTGGCTGTCAGTAGGGATCATTATCTGCTCCTAAAGGCTGCCAGCCTGTTTTCTTCACACCCAGAAGGGTATAATGTGTCTTTCCTGGACTTTGGATCCCGCTTGACCTATACACATGTGATGTATATTTAGCTATACTTGCCAGAAAGCTGGGTTTCCCAGGTGGCACAGTGGCAAAGAATCCACCTGCCAATGCAGGAGATTCAGTTTCAAACCCTGGGAAGATCCCCTGGAATAGGAAATGGCAACCCTTTCCAGTATTCTTGCCTAGAAAAGTCCATGGACCGAGGAGCTGAGTGAACTACAGTTTCCTGGGGTCAGAAAGGGTTAACACTACTGAGCTGCTGAGCACAGACACACAGCAGAAGGCTATCTGAGTGTGCGCAGCCCTCTCCAGTGTGGAACTTGAGACTCTGGAGTTACACACTCAAGTGAACAATGCCAGCCTCTACTGTGCTCTTCTGAAGCATTATTGAGCACTTCTGTGTTCCTAGTATATCAGGGCTTCCCTGGTGGCTCAGCGGGTAAAGTGTCTGCCTGCAATGCAGGAGACCTGGGTTCAATTCCTGAGTCAGGAAGATCCCTGGAGAAGGAAATGGTGACCCACTCCAGTATTCTTGCCTGGAAAATTTCATGGATGGAGAAGCCTGGTAGGCTATAGTCCCCGGGATGACAAAGAGTTGCACATGACTGAATAACTTGTGTATTATGGAAAGATTAAAAAAAAACCCTAACAGAAAATTTCATCCCACCAGGGAGCTGAGACTAATAATGCAGAAAGCAAGCTGTGGGTCTGATAAGACACAGGGCGCTCGACGCTAGAGGGTGAAAAAAAGTGGGGTGGATCCAGGAAGGAGTGCGAGTCTGTTTATGCCCCTCCAGCTAGACCAACCGCAGCTCTTTTCAGGTCCCTGGCCCGGTACCTAGCAAGGGTTTTACCCCAAAGAGCACACACTTTTCCAGTGAGTGAGTGAGTGGGTGAGTCAATATTCTTCTATATTCCTACCTGGAAAATAGGGATATTGGCTTTCCCACCAGGTCAGAAAGACACGTACGTTTGTAAAAAGTGAAGCAGGGTCAAATCCATGTCCTGTATTTGTTTTGAGGGGGTGTCATAGTTTGGCTTCAGTATGCCTGTAGGAGAACCATGGGGGAAGAGCTTGCACATCAAAGGCATGTGAGTGGCCAAGATTCTTAAGAGCTGCCCCAGTGTCCTTGGGAGGAAAGGCAAGAGTGCAGAGGGTTGGGTGGGCATGCTGAAGGCAAACTTACCTTCATAACTCAGCAGAGGGCCTCTCTGCCTGGGAGCTGGCCAAGGGCAGGGATCAGTTCCCTAGGGAAGAAAGGGTTGGGTCTAGGCCTAATATTTTAATGACAACTATAGGTTTTATTTTATAATATCCCCAAACTAGAAACCGCCTAAATGTCCCTCAATGGTCAAATGGATAAATGGATCGTGGCATTTCATACAATAGAATATTACACAGGAAACATTTTTTAAAAGCATAAACTCAGGATAAATGCAACCCGTAGATGAATGTCAAAAGCATTGTGCTGAGAAAAAGTAGCCAGACATGAAAGGGCACCTCTTGCATGATTCTATTTGTATAGGAGGGTCGGGAGGAAGCCAAGCAGGTCGAGGAGGAGAAGCCAGAGCAGAGGTCATCCTTGGGCTGGTGAGGGGGAAGGACCGGAGAGCAGCGTGAGAGATCGCGAAGGGGTTCTGGGAATGGTTTATGTTTTCATTTAGGTGGTGGTTCGTCCGGGTGTGTAAGTGAGATTTTACTGTATCTTATTACAGCATTTTACTGTAAATTATACCTATAAAAAGAAATAGAGTCGTTCTAACAGCGGTAGCATCAATCATGCCTTCAGATGCACGTTAGCTCTGTACCTCTATTATCTCCAGCCCTGGGAGGTCCATGTCAGATTCCTACTTAATAGATAAGAAGACTGATGCGCCATATTCCAAGGGCATAGAGTTAGGAAGTGGCAGAGCAAGATTCTGGTCTGTTTTTACACATTGCCTCAAGTCCTTTCCTATTGGAAAGGCTGGCTGGTTGGGCAGGACTTACCTAATACTTGCCCACAAGAGATTCAACATTCTTTCATAAGTTGAGCTAAAACTATCCAGTTGTTGGAGAGTTCCCTGTCGTGTTCTTGACTTCTTGTCCTGATGACAAATTGGCCCATGGTCCATGCAACTCTTGCTCAGGGACCCTATGCCTTTCCATCCCCTCCAGGAAGCAGGAGACTTGAGCCCTGGAGGATGGGAATCTAATGTCTCCAGCTCACCCCACCCTAACCCCCTTGTTCCTCACCTAAACCCTCCACTCAGTGACATGTCTACAGTCTGCAGTGTGGCATCCAGAAGGGAGAAGTGAGATGGTGAACCAATAAGGCCCCATTTGGGCCTTCCGGTGACAAGCGGGCAGTACAGCCGAACAGATGGAATAGGCTGATGCTTATCTTGCAAGATGTGTGCATTTAGTAAAGCATTAATCTGAAGACCAGATTACTTCTCCTGCCAAGGAGGCGGAGCCAGATTAGCGAGGAGGGAGGCGCTGAACGCTCCCCTGGGAGGAGGGGGCCCTGAGACTGTCTCCTCTGTGAGCCTGGATTCTCGCTTGCAGAATAAATCCTTTGTGCCAAGGGTGACCGTGAAAGGACTTTCTCCTAGGAGTCTCCTATCACAAAATCAAAATAGGTTTCGAGGGGCAAGAGAGGCACTCTGAAGGAGTGAGCTGGTCCATTTCAGGGGGGAAAAAGTTTGGGTGGAGGTCAGGTGTTAGACACAGCTGGTGCTGGGGTCACGCCGAGGGAGAATTTGCCACAGCCTACACTCCCAGCTTCAGGTGGCCGGTCCTGACGTCTGGAGATACTCTTCATCTCCTGTGCTGGGAAGTCCTGAGTGCACAGAATTTTGCTTTTCTTCCTTCATTGCAGGGTTTCTCAGCCTCGGCACTGTTGACCTCTGGGGGTGGACCACTCTTGGATGGGGGGGCATGTCCTGTACATTGCTGGATGTTTGGCAGCATCCCTGGCCTGTACCAAATAGACGCCCGTAGCAACCCCCACCTCCACTAGTGGTGACAACCAGTACCTCTCTAGACCCTGCCACGTGTCNAGGGTTAATCTCCCTTACGATTGACCGGTTTGCTCTCCTTGATGTCTAAGGGACTCTCAGCAGACTTCTCCAGCACCACAGTTCAAAGGCATCAATTCTTTGGTGGTCTGCCTTCTGTACAGTCCAGCTCTCACAACCATACGTGGCCACTGGGAAGACCATATCCTTGACCATGCGGACCTTTGTCAGCAGAGTAACGTCTCTGCTTTTATTACATACAATATATTTATTATAAAGTTATTTTTATAATTAGTGGGCTTTTCTCATAGCTCATCTGTTAAAGAATCCACCTGCAATGCAGGAGACCCTGGTTTGATTCCTGGGTCAGAAAGATCCTCTGGAGAAGGGATAGGCTACCCACTCCAGTATTCTTGGGCTCCCTGGAGGCTCAGCTAGTAAAGAATCTGCCTGCAATGCGGTAGACCTGGGTACAATCCCTGGGTTGGGAGGATCCCCTGGAGAAGGGAATGGCAACCCACCCCAGTATTCCAGTCTTTTATAATTAGCACCACAGCATTTTATTTCTCACTCATATCACTGTCTGTTGGGGGCTGTAGAAGGNAACGTCTCTGCTTTTATTACATACAATATATTTATTATAAAGTTATTTTTATAATTAGTGGGCTTTTCTCATAGCTCATCTGTTAAAGAATCCACCTGCAATGCAGGAGACCCTGGTTTGATTCCTGGGTCAGGAAGATCCTCTGGAGAAGGGATAGGCTACCCACTCCAGTATTCTTGGGCTCCCTGGAGGCTCAGCTAGTAAAGAATCTGCCTGCAATGCGGTAGACCTGGGTACAATCCCTGGGTTGGGAGGATCCCCTGGAGAAGGGAATGGCAACCCACCCCAGTATTCCAGTCTTTTATAATTAGCACCACAGCATTTTATTTCTCACTCATATCACTGTCTGTTGGGGGCTGTAGAAGGACATTTTGTACCATCTGGTCATTCAGATAGCCAGATTTTCCCCATATTCCGATTTCATCCTCCTCTGTATCCATCAGGCAGCTGATACAGAGAGAGGATGTGGAGGATGGCACAAGAGGGTTCTAGGGCCCTGTCCTGGAAGCCATATTCCTCTGCCAGGTTTTAGTCACATGACCCTACCAAACTGCAAGGGAGGCTGGGAAATGTAGTCTGGCTGAATCTCTGGGAGGAAAAGGAACCGTGATTTGGGGAGCACGTAAGACAGAGCAGGGGCACTGTGTGCAAGCGAGGCAAGGACGACGTCAGGGTGAGCCTGGGCGACGGAGCCTGGGTCGAGCCAGTCCAGACGGAGGCTTGATTGGCAGGCCCAGCACCAGCTTCCTGCAGCGGCCCACGCACTTGGCCCTGCCCTCAGCCCCGGGCATGCTGCCTAATGGGCCATTTCCCCTGTCGCATCACCTTGCCTTGCCTGCATCTCCGAGGCAAGAGGAATGAATGAGCAAGCTCTGCCCTTCTCTGGCCTCAGTGTCTCCTATCCACAAACTGGGAAGAAAAATGACCAACCCCAGCTCTCCAGACGCTCCAGAGAATCTGTCAGAGAGGCATCAGGTGTCTTCAAAGCGCCACAGAACAGCTTTCCCAAGCCTTCTTATTAATAGTAGAACCACATCATTATCAATAATGAAACACAAATTAATAATAAATAAACAAACTAATGATAAATAATACATATGTCATGAATAATACATTAATACTACAAGGCTTTTGAGCATCTATTGCCTCTGACAGAGGGGAATTTGATTAGCTGGCTGGAGATCACAGAGGGGGAGTGTTTCAGAAGAGTCTGGGAGGTTTGGGAAGCCGTTGGACTCCGAAAGTGGCAGGCACATCGCCCTGCAAAGGTGTAAATTGTTTAAGGTCCCTGGTGGCCCAGAACCGAGCTGACTTTCTGCTGGGGAGGTGAGACCCAGGAGCCTGAGGGTGGGGCCTTCCTGTCTAGATGTCTTTCCAGGGTTCAAATTTAGAGTGTAAATCCATAATCAAGTAAGATTAAAAAAAAAAATCTTGCCTCAACAGAATTGATGTTTGGCCAAGGTGAGGCTAACTGAAGATGTCCATAGACTTTATTTCTTCATCCATGGATCCATTCATCCATTCATCCATCCATTCATCCAGTAAGCATGTCTTCAGTGCCAGCAGCCTGGCCAGCGAGAAGTTACTGAGTCATGCTTTTGGAGCTCATCCTCCAGGAGCTCATAGTTAGTTCACAATGGAGGCAGACAGACTGGCAAAAAAAAAAAAAAAAAAAAAGGTGACCCCATGGAACATGTTAGGGTTATTTTTGATGCCATGAGATGGGCACTTACCCATGATTTGGGGGTTCAGGGTGCAAGGTAGGTGAAGTTAGGGTGTATGTTGGGCAGCCTCTAGGGAAAACGGTATTTAAACTAAGATCTGAAGGGTTTATTGAAGTGGTGGGGGTAAAGTGACGGTAGGTATTCCAAGCAAAAGGACGGTGGGTGCCAGGACCCAGTAGCCAGACAAGGCATATTTCAGAAGCTCTAAGTAGTTCAGAATGACTGAGACTCAGCTTGAAAAAAGGCAGAGAGACAAGAGATGAGCTGGAGGGCAGCAGGCTCTGAGTGTGGGGGAGGGTCTTTGCACTTAATTCTAAAGGCTACAAGCAGACGAAGAAGGATTCGGGTCCTAAGTGTGGCATCAGCTCACGGGCAGCAGCCCAGTCCGCAGGGCTCCGGGCTCCGCCGCCCACTAAGCCCTGTGCTGTGCACTGCGCAGGTGTTAGGTCATTCACACTCATGCCTGCAGCACCCGGGCCGAAACACTGATCACACACCAAGCATCCTACAGGGATGCACGCCAGGCCCCTAACCGTAACAAACGACCGGCCCGGTGGCAGAGACACACAAGGAGCCCTGTGTTACACTGCAGCGCGGTGTGGGCCAGCTGTGCTGAGCTGTTCTCAGAGCGCTGTGTTCCTTCTTAGACGAGGGAGTGTCAGATTCCTGGATATCAAGGATGGCGTGACTGTGGCATCAAACCTGGAAGGATGTGTACAAATTTCCCTGGGTGCACTGAGAGCAAAAGGGCAACCTGGGAAGAGGAAATGGCACGGGCTAAAAGAACCTGAGAACGTCTTAGAGGGCTGGGGCGTGGATCGCATAAACAGTGAGAGCCTGATTGAGTTGGAGAGGCTGAGAGAGGCCAGATCATTAGGGGCCCGGTTGGCCATGACAGAAGCTGAACTTGATCCTGAATTGGAAGGCAATGGGGTGGGGAAATTGCATGACATTAACCAGAGAGGTGGCGTCACCACATATGCGTTTGACAAATATCGTGGAGACTCCAGTGTGGAGGAGGCATCGGAGGGACAGGGCTGGAGACTGGGGACCAGCAAGGGGGCTGTGCAGGGCCCTGGGGGGTGGTGTTTGAGGGCCCACACCAAGGCAGGATCGGCGGAGGGTAGACACACCTCTGAGAGCCACTGGAGAGGAAGAATTGATCCATCTCGGAGACAAATGAGCTATTAACCTCTGCTCTTTGTTCAGAAGCTTTCTTTCCTTAAAAGGGCCCCTCCACCCTCTGTCCCACCTTTGTTTCTGCTGCCAAGGAGGTGAGGGCTGGCAGCACCTGCTAGCCCAGCAGAGGAGGGTGTATTTCACACAGCCCCCAGCACCTGCCTGAAAGGTACAGCTGCAGTGATTGGCCTGTTGTGATAATATTTATTACGGCAGTGATCACACGACTGCAGCACCCGGGGAGGCTGTCAGCGGTGCCACGCTCTGGTGTTTGTCTTCGTGAGCTGGGGTGACCTCTTTTCTTCATGGGTGGTGGTGCATGGAGCTCCTGTTACCACGTGGAGATACACCCCAGCCCTGCAGAAAGGGGAGGATGGCGTGAGGAATCCTGTGGGCCTGACGTCCACAGTCCTCTCTGAAGGTGGAGCGGCTGCCACCGCCCGACTGTCTGCCTGCCCCAGGTCAAGTCTTGATGTGGTCCAAGCTGGTGCTCCAGGGAAGAAGGGTCCTCAGAGTTCTCTGCACCACATCTACGCTCCCAGACAGAAAAGAGGGTGGAACACTGTCTGTCCTCACGGGCCGTTGAGTCTGGTGGCGGAAACTGCCCCTGCCCGCTGACAGAAAGATGCTGTTCCCCTGCTCTTGACTCTTCTCTAATTACTTTGAATCAACAAGTGTTGACTTGGGTGACACAAGGTAGGCACTTCTGGGCCAAGGGAACTGTCCAGAGCTGGGTTCAGAGGACAGTGTGTCAGGAATGGGAAGGGACAAATTCACCCATCCAGCCTCAGGTTGCTCACAGTCCCAGAAAAGGTCTCGGATCCATCATCCGGCCTTCCTGGAACCTTCCGCTGGCTTTGAACTTGAAAATGGCCTCGACGGTCAGTCATCTGCCTGCTCCAACGTGGAAGTGCTGCGTCCTGCAGTGGTGTGTGACCCCACTGCACTGCAGGAAAGATTTCTCGAGGGCTTCTGGACACCTCACCCCTCTACCCACTCCTGTTCTCAGCTTCTCCACTTGGAAGAAAGGGACAGGGCCTCCCACGAGATGGTGGAAGAGTGGTGGACTCAGATCAAAGGACCTTCTTGCCAAGCTTGGTTCTGTGTGATCACGAGAAAGTCATTCTGTATCTCTGAGCCTCAGTCTCCTTAACTCCAAACTGGGGGTATTATCCCCAGGGTTGCGATGGCAATCAATGAGCTAATAATTATAGATGCCCTTTGAAAGCAGCCAGACGCCGCATGTCCATTTGCTCAGGGTTTTCATTCATTTAATGCATAGCTATTGAGCTTGTATTAATGCCTGTACTATGAAGTGCCAGGAACTGTTCTAATTTCTAAGGGATAAAGCAGTGATTAAAAACCACAAACCCAAGGATTTCTGGTTATGGTGAAATGGAGTCAAGCCCAGCATCTTTTTATTTTCCATTAATTCAGCCATGAGACCTAGACAGAGTATGTGGACAGCTGTTTGAAAAATCTGAGACATAGATAGTAGCAGGCAGTTTGGGGAAGAACACCAGAATTCAAAGTGCTACTGAATAATTAATATAAATAAGACCTAGAGTCTCACAAAGTAATACTTAAAATGTTCAAGACACAAACTAAAAATCACACAACATAATGACATGCAAAGAACTGCAAAAATCTCAACTTACAGGAGAAAAGATGATTAATAGTCTCCAATGATGAGATCAACACCTATGCTGGAATTATCTAACAAGGGCTTTAAGGTAACAAAAATACCGGAACAAACAATCACAAATCATCTTGAAACAAATGACACAAAGTTTCTGTAAAGAAATAAAGGATATAAAGAAGAGCCAAATAGAAATTTTAGAAATGAAAAATACAATAACTGAAATTTAAAGACTCACTGGATAGACTCAGCAACAGGATAGGGTGGACAGGAAAAAATCAGCAGACTTGAAATGGATCAGTAGGAATGATCCAATCTGAACAGGAAAAAGAAAAAGGATTGAGACAGGAACACGCACGCACATGCACACACACACACACACACACGCATATGAGGCCTCTGCTCGTGCGAGCTTGCGGCCCAGGTGGGTACTGGATGTGGGGGTGAGAGTAAGATGTCAGCAGATAATAAACAAACACAGATATATCCAGTAGTCACAAATATTTTAAAAAGAGAAGCTCAGGGTAGAGAGTTAGAGAATGACAAGGATACAATTTTATATTGACAGAATGATTAGAAAAGGATTCTCCACGGCAGGGGCATTTGAGCAGAGGAAGCACTGAGGTCTTGAGCATCTGGGGAGAGGTTGTTCTGAGAGGTGGGAGCAGCAGGTGCAAAGGCCCTGGGGTAGGGATGAGCTCGGAGGAGTCAGGAATCAGCAGGGTTCACTGTGTGTGGAGTGAAGGAGGCAGAGGGCGAGGGGAAATGGAATCAGAGGGATGGGCAGGGGTGAAGGTGGGCACAGAGAGGCCAGCTGGGATGCAGGACAATAGGCCAGCAGCTTCCCCAGAGGCTCAGCAGTAAAGAACCCTCTAGCAATGCAGGAGCCGTGGGGGACACAGATTCGATCCCTGGGTCGCAAAGATCCCCTGGAG
>SJYW01014144.1:153376-172340 GCA_006410735.1 Raphicerus campestris
GTTCTTTTCCATTCTGGTCCGTCAGAGGGTGTTGAATGCAGTTTCCTGGGTGGCACAGTAGGTCCTTCTTGCTTGTCCATCTTGTCTGCAATAGCTCGCCTCTGTTAATCCCTAATCCCCACCCCTCCCCACGCCACGCCTGCCCCCCTGCAGCCACAAGTCTGTTCTCTGCACAGAGCGGGGCTCCTGGGGGCTCCTCTCTTTAGCCTGTCTTCTGCTTCATGGGGAGGACTCCTCGTGGGTCTCCTGGCTCTGCCCACAGTCTGGATGGGACACCTGGCTGAGAGGGTCAGCCCTGAACCTTCTCCCACTCTCTGACTAGCTTCCACATGTTGGATCCCACTCTTCCCACTTCCATCCGGGGACCGCCCTTCCTGGACAGTGGGGACCGGAGGGAACAGGGATCTGGCGGAGGCTCAGGGGTGCCCCGCTGTGGGCAGGCTCATGATGAGCAGACTCCTAAAACATGCTTCACCATGTGGGACATCAACATTACACATGGGGAGACTGAGTCCTTAGCAACCACATAACCTGCCTGGTGATGACTGAGTCATGGGGTGAGTAACTTAAACCAGATAACTGACTTCAAACTTGCTGAAAGTCTGTGGGCAGGAGAAGCAAAGGAAGTGGGGGAGGGTATTTTCAGAAAAAGAACCAAAGCGGGGTCTTCAGAAGGTGATGAAAACCTGTGAAATAGGAGCTGAAGGAAGGTTTGCTGGACCTACAGGAGAACTTTTGCCGTGGTTCTCTTTTGCGAAAAAAAAACTCCTTGGTCATGAACTGTCTCTCTTCCCTCTCCGGTGTGTGTCTGTTTGGGAAGGTGATTCTCACCTGTGACCCAGGTGTTGACGGGTAATGCAATCCTCGTCTGGTGCATAGGTCAGAAAGTCACCCTGACACCTGCTCTTCCCTTCCTTCCCAGCCCTTGATCGTGCCTCCAGACCCAACAGTCAAAGCCCACGCATTGCCTGAGGCTTGTCCTGGCCTTGGCTAGGAAAGCGCCAGAGAGCCCAACTTCGTGGTAAGGCTCTCAAGTCTGGAGGGAACGGGGGCCCCCACCCATCGCTGGGGCCTGCCCCCACCACAGACCGCTGTGTCTGCAGCCTCCATCTCTCCCTGGTCATCTTCCCCACCCTAAAAGCCAGGCTTCTGCTGAAGGTGCAGCCGACACAACGGTCAGTCACAGGCAAGCCCCAGAATCTCCACGTGGCCGTAAGTCTCAGGACTGCTCTGGGTGGTAGCAAAGCAAAGACTGGCCTCAGAGTCAGACAGATCTGGGTCCAGATCCCAGCTTTGCTGTTTACCTGGCACAGTGCTGAGGCAGGCCCTTCATCCCTCTGACCTGCCGTTCTTCCTTTGAGGCAGAGAAGTAGTATTCACGGGGTGGTGTGTGGACCGAGATTGCCTGCCCAGAAGGAAGCTCAAAAAGCAGCACTCATATGCTTATTTCAGTACTCCATTGATATTAATGAAACTCACTTTCCAGAAGGAGAGACAGATGTGCAAACAGACAGTCCCCATCTCGTGTGACACACGCAGGAACCGCGGGCGTCTTACAAGGCAAGCACAGGCAGGCTGCCGCAGGAGCCGGCAGAAAAGTGGGAGGGACATTTCTGGGAAACCCAGCGAGTGCCATGTGCCCAGGGAAGGAGGTTTTCATCCTTAGAGCTGAGACCTCCTGCCTCTTCTGTGGCCTGGCCCCACCCATCCTCGGCCCCAGCCACTCCCAGGGGGTCCCAGAAGAGGAGGGTCCTCAGCTGGGAGCGATTCACCCCCATCCCTCAACCTCTGTGACTTCAAGGAAGGAAACTTCAGGAGTGGGAGCCACAGCCACTTCCTGAGGGCAGCGTTTGCTAGTGTTTGCTCCAGAGGACTCTGGCAGGGCAGGGACTCGACTCGGGCTCCTGCAGGGGGAGTAAACGCCTCCTTAAATCCAACACCCGGGGCACCTCACGAGCCCCACCCTCATCCTGGTCCTGTGAGAGGCTCAGTCACGGATGGGCTTCAGAGGACACAGTGCTACAAAAAGTTTCCCACTGCTGCGTGTTTGGCGAATCAAAAGCACACTCCGGTCTCAGGGCCTTTGCACGTGTGACATCTTCTATCTGCCATGTTCGCTCCCTAGAATCACACACGGCTCACACTTTGCTTTACTCTGGCCCTTTCAGAAAGGCCTCCTGGGTTGCACCCTGTCCCGATCAGCCCTTCTCCCATTGCTCTCTTTTGCTCCACCCTGATTCTCTTTATTCGTTATGCCTATTACGTATTACATCACATTTCGCTGGGCACACTGCCCATCATTTGTTCCTTTGGCTATTGTCTCTTCTGCTGGAACGTCAGCAGGATGTGCCTCTTCTCATTATTGCATCCCTAGTGTCTGGCATAGTGCCAGGAAGGGAACGTTGTTCAGTCGCTACGTCATGTCCTACTCGTGACAGCCCCACGGACGGCAGCACTCCAGGCCTCCCTGTCTTTCACCAGTTCCCAGGGTTTGCTCTAATGTCCCTTGAGTCAGTGATGCCATCCAACCATCTCTTCCCCATCTCATCTCATCCTCTCCTGGGATCAGAGCCAGGAGACCCACGAGGAGTCCTCTCCCTGAAGTTGAGGACAGGCTGAAGAGAGGAGCCCCCAAGAGCCCCGCTCTGTGCAGAGAACAGACTTGTGGCTGTGAGGGTGTGGGGGCGGGGAGGGGAGGGAATTGGGGATTAGCAGAGGTGAGCTATTGCAGACGGGATGGACAGGCAAGAAGGGCCTACTGTGCCGCCCAGGGAACTACATTCAACACCCTGAGACGGACCAGAATGGAAAAGAACACGGAGGTGTGTGTGTGTGTGTGTGTGTGTGTGTGTGTGTGTGTGTGTGTGTGTGTCGCTGAGTCACTTTGCTGTACAGCAAAAATAAGAGCAATGAGTCTCCTCCTTCTCCCACCTTCAGTCTTTCCCAGCATCAGGGTCTTTTCCTGATGAGCTGGCTCTTTGCATCAGGTGGCCAAAGTATTGGAGCTTCAGCTTCAGCATCAGTCCTTCCCATGAGTATTCAAGGTTGATCTCCTTTAGGATTGACTGGAAGTGAATAGATTCTCAATAAAAACCAGAGCTTCCACCATGTCCTCCAATGCCCACTGGACTCACACCTCTGATTCCCTCAGGGCTCACCAGGAAATGGTGACCCTGCAAGCTGGCACCCCCCACACCGGCCCGCCTCACATGCATACACCATCTGTACCCACCTCGGGCTGGCTGGAAGATTTATGCACCTGAGAATCTGTCATTTCTGTCTCCTTCCAGTGGGAAGGACCATTCTCTTGTCTTGAGCTCCTCAACCATCTGGACAAATGATGCTCATCTCACTTGTAGTTCCAAAAGTGAGGCATGTCTCCCACCCAAGGTTAAGGCAGCCCTACTGGAAAGGTGGGCATTGGGTCAGGCTGGGACCCATACAGAAGGGGTCAGGTCCTGGTCTCCTGTCGCGCGCCCTCCCCCAGCCACACACCCTTGTGGTTGTGCTGGATGGGAAGTGTTTGCTGGCCCGCCCTCACTGCATCCATCATGAGCTGTGGCATGGCAGAATGACATAGCATGGCAGAATGGCAGTCACAGTAGAATCGAAAGGTCTGGGTCTGAATCCCAGCTCTGCACTTACAGCTACGTGATCTCAGCAGGTGACTTAGCCTTTCTGTTTCCGTGTGGGAAGTCGGACTAATCCTAGCTCCTCTCTCCTAGGATTGTCATGACAATTAAGTGAGTGAGTGTGTATTAAGCACAGAGTCCGGTGGCTGGCACAGAGCGGGTGCCATGGCGATGGGAACCACTGTTACTGTATCACCCTTGGCTTGCACCAGGGTCCTCCCTCCTCTTGGGGTTCATCCTCTGGCAGGCGGCCTCCTTCTTTGTCACGGTTTCGCACCTGTGGGACTTGGGGGTGTCGCTGAGCATCCAGGCTGGGTCAGGTTTCCCCTCTCCCCTCCCCTAGCCCCTCACGGTCACCTGTCATCCCCCTGGTCCAGCAGGGTCCTGTTGTGAATCTGCCCTTCCACTGTCCATTCTCAGAGAGCAAGGCAATGCTCAAGCCGCTTGGCTTCCTGGATGACGGCCCAGGGCCTGCTCAGAGCAGGTGGGAGCACGATCTGGGGGAGAATAAATGAGGAGAGAAGGGGACAGAAGCCGCCCTCCTTCCAGTTAGCTCGGCCACTGCTCTCACGGGTCATATGTTCTCTGGGGCTCCCTGCGAGCCTGACCTTTGGTCTAAGCTAGAGGCCACCTGGGGTGAGGCCTACTTCACTCCCTTGCCCTGGGCATTGGGAACTGAAGCTTTGGACCACATCGGTAGGGTCTGCCTCCAGCTTCCAAATTGATCCCCTCGAGGTCGATTCTTTTTTTTTTTTCTGCAGAATGTTGTAACCATTAACTTCCAGGCTGGGGTCAGACCCCTGGGCCCCATCTGCTCAGGCTGCCTGCACAATTGAAATCCCTGAGCCCATTCTGGCTAGTTTTCTCATTAAGACAATTGGATTGGATTGATCCATTAGATCAATGGTTGGATATCAACCGGCAGGAAGCCAATCCCATGAGCCTGGATGATCAGCCCAAGAATGCGATCCCCAGCCAAGCTGGGAGCAGGTTCCTTGCCCTCAGAATGGGGCTCTGGGAGGCAGAAGGATGGGTCAGAGGACTCAGCAGGCTGGACTCTGGTGAGGAGGCATCAGTGTTGCCCGGCTGTGTCTATCAGAAGAGCCCCTGCTCCTGGGAGCTGGGCAGGGATTCCGGGGACAGCTGGTGTGTGAGAAACACCATCTGTGCTTGCGGGCAATCGAGACTCCTTCCCAGGCCTTCAGCCCGCCACACTGCCGCCATCCCCACCCCCACCGTGGCCCAGGTTGCAAGGTGTGTGTGATGGGGGCGGGGGTTCAGGAGGCAAAGCAGCAGCCTCCTGGGTCTCTGCTCCTCTCTCACCAGGGGAAGTTTTCTGAGGCTGGAAATGCAGAAGTACCTAGAACACCAAATCGGCATTCCAGGGTCTGGGTGCACGGGATGCTGATGGGGTTTAAGGGTTGGCTAAGNCCGGCTGTGTGACCTTGAGCAAGCGACTGCCCCTCTCTGAGCCTCGGGAGCGTCATCAGTAAAATGACAGAGTGAGTGAAAAGGTCTCTACAGGAGATGCTCTTTCCTGCTTTGCAGCCAACGACCTTTCCTTGGTGTCTTCACTCCCAACAGACCCAGCCTGGGAGAGCGGGCTGGCCCTCCCTAGCCAGGTTCTGCCTAGAGTGAGGTTTAGGCAATTTCGCATCAGGGCCGAGGTGCCGGCCAGAGACGTTGTGAGGCCTCTGAGCCGGTGGACGCCAGAGCTATATTAAGCCCCGAGCGTGACTTCCAGCCGACTCTGCCTGCTTGAGCCCTGCTGGGTTTAAGTGGCAAGGGGGCTGACTTAACCTGTCAGAAGAGGATTAAAGGTGAACTTCCGCTCAAGCGCGCCAGTGACAAAGGAACAGGGCTGAAATGAGAGCTGGCTCCCAGAAACCCCGCTCTGCGTCCTCCTCCTCCTAAGTCCCTCCTCCCCTCCTCTGCCCACCTCCCCTGTGTCGGGCATGTCGGCTCTGTGTGAAGAGTGGCGGTGCCCTCTCCCCAAGGGCCTCAGAGGTGTCACCAGAGCCACTACACAGTCACCTGGACGCAGACAAGCACAGCCCGGCCCACTCCTAAGACGCACCGCAGCTGCCCCGTACTTGGTGAGAATTCCCTGTTGCCTTAGGAACCAAGGACAAGGTCGCTGGCGCAGCATGCGCGGTCCTCCGTTCGGGCCCGCTGGCTGACTTCCTGCAGCCTTGCTGCCTGCCGGTCCCCGGGCGGGCCCGCCGCTGGAGTCACGTGGCCTGACAGCGGCTCTTGCAGCGTGCAGTGCTCTTTCCCACCTCACGCTGGTGCCCATCCTGCGTCCGCTGCCCTCCGAGACCTTCCCCGCTCCATTGGGCAAACTCTGACTTGCCCTCAAGGTCAGTGCCACCCCCGAGACCTTTCCCCACCCTCTGTTTCCTTCCATTTTCTTCCTCATGCAATTGCCATCTTAAAATAGTCAGAACTCTACCTTAGAACTTAACACACTGGACGTTCACATTCATTTATGCAGCAGGTGTTTCCTGAGCACCTACTATGTGCCAAGCATTAAGACTAGAGCTCTGAGTAAGAACAGTGGTGTTGCTGAAATGTTAGTTGCTCAGCCATGTCCGACTCCTTGGGACCCCATGGACTGTAATTCACCAGGCTCCTCTGTCCATGGGATTCCCCAGGCACAAATATTGGAGTGGGTTGCCACCCCCTTCTCTAGGGGATCTTCCCAACCAGGGGATTAAACCCGGGTATCCTGCATTGCAGGTGGATTCTTTACTGTCTGAGCCACCAGAGAAGCCCAAGAAACACTGGAGTGGGTAGCCTATCCCTTCTCCAGAGGAACTTCCTGATGCGGGAATCGAACCATGGGGTCTTATCTTTATGGAGTTTGTAGTTAAGCAGGGTAACAGGTATTGCCTAGAAGGCTGTTAAATTTCTGTGAAACTGTGGTAACTACTCCCTTAAAGGACAAATGCCTGCTAGCTAAGAGCTCACAGCAGGGGGACTGATTGTGGAATGTCTCCCTTCCAGAATGTAACTGCCTTGTTGGTAAAGACCAAGGGGTCCCGTTTGTATCTGAGCACGTGACTTAGAGAGTGAATGAGTCAGTGAGTGACCGCCTGTGAGACTCTGAGGGACATGGAGTTACACTCTTAGGTGATGAGGTAAATAATTTTCTTACGCTTGGAGCTTTTCAGCAACGGATGGGGTGACTCGGAGACTGGTGAGTTCCCCACCCCTGAGAGTGTCTAAGCAAAAGTTGCAGTGGCTACCTGTCAAAAATGCAGTGAAGGACTTCCTCGGCGGCCCAGTGGTTAAGCACCCGCCTGCCAACGCAGTGGACACAGGTTCAGTCCCTGCTCCGGGAAGATCCCACGCACCACGGGCAGCTGATCCCCTGTGCCAGCTGCTGAAGCCGGCACACCTAGGGCCTGTGCTCCAGAGCAAGGGGAGGCCTGTGCTGCACAAGAAGAGCGTAGCCCCTGCCCACCGCAGCTAGAGAGAGTCCGCGTGCCGCTGTGAAGACCCAGAGCGGTCAGATACAAATAAATGTACGAAAAAAAATTAAATGCCATAGAAAGGACTTATGTCTTCTTGGCCCAAGGGAACCCAGAGCAGGATGACCCTGTCCATTTCAGCTCCGGAATTCTGCACTGCAGCAAGGTCAGCCGCCCAGTGACGACGTCATGACAAGGCGGGGGTGGCCCTCCGGCTCCCTTGACTAGACCACCCACCGAGTGTGGGACACCAGGACTCGAGAAAGCCTTAGCTCCCCCGGGAGGAGGGTGGCTGTGGATGTTCTGGTAATCTGCTTCATGTGGGTGCCCCACCCTTGAGTGACCATCAGATGCCTGGGGGGCTGAGAGGGCGCGGGTGTGTGCGTGAAGAGTGAGTGAGGGTGGGGAGCAGAGCTGGAAGAGCAGCCCGCAGCCGGAGGTCTGGCCAAGCACAGCTGTGCCCATGCCACCCGCCTGGGACTCATCATCGAGGCCTCCGCATTGCCCTTGGGGTGTCTGGCCCCTGCCTGCCTCTCAGGCGCATCTCCTGAGTTTTCCTGTGAAAGAAGAGGCTGTGGGCATTCAGAGACCTCAGGGAGTCTCAGGAGGAGGGTGAGGACTGGAGGCAGATGGACAGTGCCCTGCAGGCTGGACCCTCTAATTCTCACATCTGAGCCCAGAGACAGCTTAGAGGCGGGTAAGCAATTTGCTCTGAGTTATGCTCCTAAAGAGGAGTTGGGTCAAGCTTCAAACTGGCCCTCTGGCTCCAAAGCCTTTCTTTCCAAAGCCTGTTTTTTCTTTAGGTTCCACTGAAGGCAAGAGGAGAAGGGGACAACAGAGGATGAGATGGTTGGATGGCATCACTGACTCAATGGACACGAGTTTGAGTAAACTTCGGAACTTGGTGGATGGACAGGGAGGCCTGGCATGCTGCAGTCCATGGGGTTGCAAACAGCTGGACACAACTGAGTGGCTGAACTGAACGGAACTGGAGGTCATAAATACCCTCCTGGGGGTAGGAAGGATTTCCACCCGGAGTGACAGGCAACCTGGTGGCTGAACGCTGCTGGCGCAGGGCTCCTCTCTCTTCCTCCTCCTGCTCATCGACGCCGTCACTACGGTTTAGGTCCAGTGCTATGTCAGGGACAGTAACAGAATCACCCCACTGGGTCCCCATCACATCTAATGCTGATATGATTGTCCATTTTAGGGATGGGAACACTGAGGCTCAGAGAAATAAAGCAATTGACCCCAAGCCCTGCAGAGAGTAAGATGGAGCAGAGTCCGTCCTCTGGCCTGACTTCCTTGCAGCAGGATCTTCTCAGCATCCACAGAGTGGACTGGAGCCATCTGCATCCCTCTTGGGGGAGCGCTTTAGGTCTGGCACACGGCTAGCCGGAGAGGGCCAGGGGCCAGGGCGGGGCTGGCCGCCTCAGGATGCCCTTATCATCACACGGCCGCAGCCACCTGCCTGCAGAGGCGGCCGTACAGATCCACGCAGGGGCTGTCAGCGCCGAAGGAGGACCCGGAGGGAAACACAGCTTCCTCCTGCAGAGACGACACAGCAGCGTGATTCACTTACCCCGAGACAAACACACAGGCACAGCAGACAGGCGGAAAGGGCAGGACCCCCCCCTTCCACACCCTTCCCTGCACGCCCCTCCCCGCACGCACACACACGCCCCTGAGATGAACCCGCCCGTATGTGTGCTGCTNGTGACGACGTCATGACAAGGCGGGGGTGGCCCTCCGGCTCCCTTGACTAGACCACCCACCGAGTGTGGGACACCAGGACTCGAGAAAGCCTTAGCTCCCCCGGGAGGAGGGTGGCTGTGGATGTTCTGGTAATCTGCTTCATGTGGGTGCCCCACCCTTGAGTGACCATCAGATGCCTGGGGGGCTGAGAGGGCGCGGGTGTGTGCGTGAAGAGTGAGTGAGGGTGGGGAGCAGAGCTGGAAGAGCAGCCCGCAGCCGGAGGTCTGGCCAAGCACAGCTGTGCCCATGCCACCCGCCTGGGACTCATCATCGAGGCCTCCGCATTGCCCTTGGGGTGTCTGGCCCCTGCCTGCCTCTCAGGCGCATCTCCTGAGTTTTCCTGTGAAAGAAGAGGCTGTGGGCATTCAGAGACCTCAGGGAGTCTCAGGAGGAGGGTGAGGACTGGAGGCAGATGGACAGTGCCCTGCAGGCTGGACCCTCTAATTCTCACATCTGAGCCCAGAGACAGCTTAGAGGCGGGTAAGCAATTTGCTCTGAGTTATGCTCCTAAAGAGGAGTTGGGTCAAGCTTCAAACTGGCCCTCTGGCTCCAAAGCCTTTCTTTCCAAAGCCTGTTTTTTCTTTAGGTTCCACTGAAGGCAAGAGGAGAAGGGGACAACAGAGGATGAGATGGTTGGATGGCATCACTGACTCAATGGACACGAGTTTGAGTAAACTTCGGAACTTGGTGGATGGACAGGGAGGCCTGGCATGCTGCAGTCCATGGGGTTGCAAACAGCTGGACACAACTGAGTGGCTGAACTGAACGGAACTGGAGGTCATAAATACCCTCCTGGGGGTANCAGGGAGGCCTGGCATGCTGCAGTCCATGGGGTTGCAAACAGCTGGACACAACTGAGTGGCTGAACTGAACGGAACTGGAGGTCATAAATACCCTCCTGGGGGTAGGAAGGATTTCCACCCGGAGTGACAGGCAACCTGGTGGCTGAACGCTGCTGGCGCAGGGCTCCTCTCTCTTCCTCCTCCTGCTCATCGACGCCGTCACTACGGTTTAGGTCCAGTGCTATGTCAGGGACAGTAACAGAATCACCCCACTGGGTCCCCATCACATCTAATGCTGATATGATTGTCCATTTTAGGGATGGGAACACTGAGGCTCAGAGAAATAAAGCAATTGACCCCAAGCCCTGCAGAGAGTAAGATGGAGCAGAGTCCGTCCTCTGGCCTGACTTCCTTGCAGCAGGATCTTCTCAGCATCCACAGAGTGGACTGGAGCCATCTGCATCCCTCTTGGGGGAGCGCTTTAGGTCTGGCACACGGCTAGCCGGAGAGGGCCAGGGGCCAGGGCGGGGCTGGCCGCCTCAGGATGCCCTTATCATCACACGGCCGCAGCCACCTGCCTGCAGAGGCGGCCGTACAGATCCACGCAGGGGCTGTCAGCGCCGAAGGAGGACCCGGAGGGAAACACAGCTTCCTCCTGCAGAGACGACACAGCAGCGTGATTCACTTACCCCGAGACAAACACACAGGCACAGCAGACAGGCGGAAAGGGCAGGACCCCCCCCTTCCACACCCTTCCCTGCACGCCCCTCCCCGCACGCACACACACGCCCCTGAGATGAACCCGCCCGTATGTGTGCTGCTGCTGTCCAGAGCTGGGTCTGGGCAGCCAGTCTTCACGCATCCTGCTGATGAGGGAGACAGGTGGCCTGGATGAGAGTGGACAATCTGAAATGGAGACTCTCCTTCAAGAAATGAATATGTTGATTATTATTGTTGTTATTTTGCAAGGCGGTGGAGTAACTCAGATGAGTCAAAACAAGTGTTGTCAAGTGGGATCTTGGGGGACCTGCTTTCATGGTGATAATAATCACTTTAATTGGCACATTAATTATATGTGAGCAGGTGCTTCCAAAATAATTGAGGGTGTTGGAAAGCTGTTTATTTCCAGTTAAGGAACAACCTGCGCAGAGCCGTGGTTGCAACACCGAGATGCTGGCCCCGGCTTGTGCCCTGCTGGGAGAGCCTCCAAGCGGAGCCCCGCCCTAGTCTGGGGCTGTTTCGGAATAAGGAGGGGACAGAGGGCGTGACCAGCAGAGGCCGGGGCACGTGCAAAGGCCCTGAGGGTGGCCCATGGAAACCCCACTGGGCGCTGGTGAAGAGCAGAGTCACAGGGGGACGAGGAGGCTGAGAGCAACAAGGAACCTGAGCGGAATGAGCCAGAGTTGAGGCTCCAGGCAGCGGAGCTTGGCTTCCATCCACTGGGTGCAGTCAAAGGATTTTAAGCAAAAGAGCAGCAGCATCCGTTTTACAGATCTCTGGGCCTCTCCTGGAGAATATCTGATAAACGTCTCAGCCTTGATACAGCCAATACAAAATTCGGTATTTCTCCCCCAGACCCATTCCCATTGTTTGCCGTCTCAGTAAACACCATCACCATTCATCAGGCTCAGTTTCGTTCTGTTCCGTTCAGTCGCTCAATCGTTCGTCCATCTCTTTGTCACCCCATGGACTGCAACACACCAGGCCTCCCTGTCCATGACCAACTCCCAGAGTTCACTCAAACTCATGTCCATCAAGTCAGTGATGCCTTCCAACCGTCTCATCCTCTGTCATCCCCTTCTCCTCCTGCCTTCAATCTTTCCCAGCATCAGGGTTATTTCTAGTGAGTCAGCTCTTCGAATCAGGTGGCCAAAGGATTGGAGTTTCAGCTTCAGCATCAGTCCTTCCAATGAATATTCAGGACCGATCTCCTTCAGAATGGACTGGTTGGATATCCTTGCAGTCCAAGGGACTCTTCAAGAAGTCCAAGAGTCTTCTCCAACACCACAGTTCAAAAGCACCAATTCTTTGGCACTCAGCTTTCTTTATAGGTCAACTTTCACATCCATACATGACTACTGGAAAAACCATAGCTTTGACTAGACAGACCTTTGTTGGCAAAGTAATATCTCTGCTTTTTAATATGCTGTCTGGGTTGGTCATAACTTTTCTTCCAAGGAGCAAGCATCTTTTAATTTCATGGCTGCAGTCACCATCTGCAGTGATTTTGGAGCCCAAGAAAATAAAGTCTCTCACTGTTCCCATTGTTTCCCCATCTATTTGCCATGAAATGATGGGACCAGATTACTTAAGCCAAAGGGATATTTCCTCCTCCCCCATTCCCTTCCCTTGCCCCTGCCCCCACCCTGCAGCTCTTCCCTTGAGTCAACCCTCAAAGCGTGCCCTGAGTCCACCTGCGTCTTCCCAGCTGCTGGTCACAGGAGCCTGTCACTGTCTGGATGTGGCAGCCCCCCTTCTTCTGCCCTCCACCACCCAGCCTCGGTGGTGTTCCTTGAACACCCTGCAAATCCACTGCTCCTAAAAGTCCAAGGGGACCCGACCTGATACCTGAGGTACAGAACCCTCTGTTTGGTGGTGTTTTGAAGAGGACCACCCTGTGCCTCAAGGAGTATAGGGACCAGAGGTGAAGAGGCCACTCAGCAAAAGAGGCGCTGGAGGCGGAGAGATCTGAATTCAGTTCCGGCCCCGCCTCCTTCTTCTGCCCAGTCTCTCAGCCTCCACACCAGTGCCTGTGAGATGGGCTGACGATAGCGGCAGTAACCTCTCAGAATCACCCCAGTTTGAACAATAAATCACGCTGTTTGTGGCCCACTCCCAGCTCACAGAAGTGCTTTCCATATGTTAGCTCACGATGGTACTCTAGTTTCCCAGGCGCACGGGCTGCAGGATAGCGTGCCAGGACCCCATCCGGGTGTCAGGCTGAGATGGCAGAGGCGAGGATCTCTGCTTTGAAGGGGTCATTGCAGGGGCCTTCTACATCTGAGAGCATGTGCTGGAGGGGGACTGGCTGGAGGCTGGAGGGAAGTCGTTCAGTGGCTCCCTCAAAGGAATCCAACCGCATTGCTAATAGAGCAATGGCTGAACTATGCTGGCCTTGCTAAGCGATGCTGTACCCTACCGATTCGTCTTTCAGCAGTTATCGATCGAGGGACCACTGTGTCCCAGGCAGGGTGCGAGGTGCTGCTGTAGAGAGTTTCTGCCTCGTGGCATGAAGGAAGTCGGTGATGTTTGCACGCTGGCCTTTTATGCAAGCATCTTACTGACACTTGTCAGTTCTAATAGGCTCTTTGTTTAATTTCGACCTTCTGGCGACTCTTGGAAAAGACCTTGATGCTGAGAAAGATTGAAGGCAGGAGAAGGGGGCAACAGAGGGTGAGATGGTTGGATGGCATCACTGACACAATGGACATGAGTTTGAGCAAGCTCTGTGAGATAGGGAAGGACAGGGAAGCCTGACGTGCTACAGTCCACGGGGTCGCAAAGAGTCAGACAGGACTGAGTGACGGAACAACTGTATTATTTGCAAACGACAACCTTTCTCTTTCAACACCTGACTGCCGGGAGCCAGCATGAGGAATCCTGGCCGTGACAAGGTCATGCGGAAGGAAGCCTGACAAAACGCAAGGAAATGTATAAAAGCACGTGTCCCGGGACCAGATCACTGAGATTCAAATCCTAGTTTTGCCACTTAGAAGCTTTGTGACTCTGAGCAAGTCACTTAAACTCTCTGCGCCCCAGTTTTCTCATCTAATGATCTTAGGACAGCACCTGGCACTGTGTAATATTGGTATTGTTATTACTCATTGAACTTATAATTTCTTACTTTAGTCCATTGCCTGAAACCTTCAGAATGCTTACAAAGTGTTTCCTTGTCTTATTTTTGTTTTTTTGTAGGATTGCATTTAACATTCTGTGTGGTATTTGCTGCTGGTTACCAATAAATACTATTTTTGGCATGTAAAGGAAGTTTACTTCTATTCCAATTTCACTTAGAGTTTTTATAAAGAGAAATTAATTAAGTGCTTCTTAAGAATCTATTGAAATAATCATATGGTTTTTCCCCTTTAATTTACTAGTGTAATGAATTATGTTGATAGTTTTCATAATATTGAGCCCCTATTGGGTTTTTATAATTTCTTTGAACAAATATCTTGTGTCCCAAATTAAAAGGACTCTCAAGTATCTATATTTTATTATTATAAATGGAATCGTTTTCATTGGATTGTCTGTGGATCTCTGGGATATAAGAATGCAATGCAATTGATTTTTTTGTGGCTTTATCTTGCATCCAACAAATTAGATGAATTCATTTATCCTCTTTAATAAGCATGTGGTGGCTTTCCTTGTATTCTTTAGGCATTCAATTTCCTCAGCTGACATTCCATGTCTTCCTTTATCTGCATTTTTTGGGTAGATTTCATTTACCAGTGAACAAGTATGCGATGGGCTCCTGGTGTGCGCCAGGCACCGAGGCAGGCCCTGCTTCCTCTTGCTGTTTGGAAGGTGAAGTCCTTGGTGTGCCTTCTTCGGCAGATGTACTGAGAACAGAGGCCTGAAGACCAGAAGGCATCCCATCACGTCCCAGATGCACTTAGATTCGGATCAGGATTCAAACACCACTAACCCTCATGCCAAGCATTCTCCTGAGTGATGCCCCCCTCTTTCCACAGCGGGAGTAGTTAACCTTGAACCCCAAGGGGAGCCAGAACTTTGCCACCAGACATCCCTGCGAAAAAGCGTCATTTCTTGCAGGGAAAGGGAAGATAGATGCCCTAACTCTGAATCCTGGCCTTGAATGGTTCAGCTCTCTGTCCCTCTTTCTGCCTTTGAATCTGGAACTTGCTTGAACGAAAAAGGTGCTAATATTTCAGTTCATTTTTTTCCCCAAGCAGCCCCGAGGGGCTGAGGATGGAGTTGCAGTAGGCTGTGCTCCCAGGCTTGCCCCCTGAACCTGTGGGTGGTGCTGTCTTGCTCCCTGAATGAGCATCTCTGAGAGACTGTCTGCATCACAGTCCCCAACAGGCTCCACTTTGCCCAGCGCTCCTGCTGCCTCGGGCCCCACATCTCCCGCCTGTCACCCTGCTCTTGGTGCTTTTGAGCTCATTACCCTGTCTCATCACTGGGCAGACAGGCCCCCTCCCTTTGCCAGCATCTCACATCCCTGGGAACGTGTATCTTGTAATCTCCCTCCATCCAACACCAGCCAACTTAGTCATCCGTGTGGAGCTTAGGACGGCAGCCTCCGGCTCAGCCTCTGCAGTCTCCCTACCTCTGGTTTCCCACAAAGATGGCAGCCGGTGTCTTGCTGTGATGTCCCTGAAGTCACGCCTGCCTGAGATGGCAAAGGGAACCAACACAATGTAGGCCCTGATCCCCCAGCCCCATGCTTGGGATGCTTCACATTCATTCACACCAAACTGCTGTCTGGGTTTGTGGCAGCCTGTTTAGCATGGCCTTGTGGCACCAAAGGGCTGTGCTGCCCACACAAGCCCCAGGCGTGAGAGCCTCCTGGGGTCCCAGGCAGCCCTGGGCTCAGCACACCCCACCCCATGTTCTCAGAAGATTTGGGGAAATTCGTCAGCTGCTGAGGCTATTTGGAAGCTGCTTGGGTTTCAAGCAAGAGAAAATGAATCCCTCCTGGTGATTCATGTCATGCCAGGCTTTAAGCTAAGAGTTGTCCATGCACCCCCCCGAAGCAGGAGCTATGAGCAGCCCCATTGCACAGACGGGGAAAATGAGGCTCAGATGTGTGATTTCCCACAAGTGCAGGGCTGGAACTCAAACCCAAGTCCTTCTGACCCCAGAGCCCCATGCTAGCTGTATTCTCGTTCTCCTGAGATGGTCGGTCAATGTGTATCTTCCACTTCCCAGGGCTGCCAGCCTAGGTGACCCAAGGGTGAGGCCAGCTCTGTTAGGCTTCCAGAGTCAAAACAGGGACTCTGAACTGTCTGGGGGCTGGAGCAGCACGTGTATATTCTTCCTCCTCTGGGCCATCAAGACCCCACGTGGGACCAGCCCCCACAGTCCCCACTGCTGCCTGTCTGCCACCCTGTGTGGTTGGCTGAAGGAGGGGCATGTCCTTTGAGTGTGAGTTTCTAGAGCACGTGGCAGAGTGGGGCCTTGAGGGATGGGAACAAGGGGTGAGTTCCCCACAGCCGCCCCGGACCTCTGGCCAGCAAGCCTTGACCAGGAGCAGCTTGCAGTGGGGGTGGCAGGTCACTGGCCTCCAAAGCCTCTGTCCCCTTACCTGGAAAATGAAGGGATTAATACCGCCCCCCCCCCCAACCCCGAGGGACTGTGAGGATAAAATGAGAGCATTCTGACAAGTGCTCACCGTCAGTTCAGTTCAGTTCAGTTGCTCAGTCGTGTCTGACTCTTTGCAACCCCATGGGCTGCAGCACGCCAGGCCTCCCCGTCCATCACCAACTTCTGGAGTTTACCCAAACCCATGTCCATTGAGTCAGTGATGCCATCCAACCTTCTCATCCTCTGTCTTCCCCTTCTCCTCCTGCCTTCAGTCTTTCCCAGCATCAGGGTCTTTTCAAATGAGTCAGCTTTTCGCATCAGCTGGCCAAAGTATTGGAGTTTCAGCTTCAACATCAGTCCTTCCAATGAATATTCAGGACTGATCTCCTTTAGGATGGACTGGTTGGATCTCCTTGCAGTCCAAGGGATTCTCAAGAGTCTTCTCCAACACCACAGTCCAAAAGCATCAATTCTTCGGGGTTCAGATTTATTTATAGTCCAACTCTCACATCCATACATGACTACTGGGAAAACCACAGCCTTGACTAGACAGACCTTTGTTGGCAAAGTAACGTCTCTGCTTTTTAATATGCTGTCTAGGTTGGTCATAGCCTTCCTTCCAAGAAGCAAGCATCTTTTAATTTCATGGCTGCAGTCACCATCTGCAGTGATTTTGGAGCCCCCCCCCAATAAAGTCTGCCACTGTTTCCCCATCTATTTGCCATGAAGTGATGGGACCGGATGCCATGATCTTAGTTTTCTGAATGTTGAGCTTTAAGCCAACTTTTTCACTCTCCCTTTCACTTTCATCAAGAGGCTCTTTAGTTCTTCACTTTCTGCCATAAGGGTGAGGTAATCTGCATATCAGAGGTTATTGATATTTCTCTTGACAATCTTGATTCCAGCTTACCATATTTACCTGGCAAATAATATCAATCACAATATAATAGAAGTGAACATTTACTGAGCACCGGTTTGAGACTAGACACTGTCCAAGCACTTTATGTATGTTAGCTCATTTAATCCTCATAACAGCCCTACGGGAAAGTACTCTCATTGGCCCCATTTTACAGGTGAGGAGACTGAGGCATAGAGGGGGAACAGCTTGCTCAAGATCATACAGCTAGTAAATTAAAGAGGTGGGTCTCTAACCCTGGAGGTTTGGTTTCAGTGTCTACACTCTCATTTAGCGAGTACTCTGAAACACCAGCTGCTTCCCCAAGCCTCTCCTCCCATGTATTCACAGTCTGCCGAATAGAGCATGAGAAAAAAGCAGTGCGCACTCAAATGGAAACGCCAGGCATGGAGGTGTCTACAGGGCACGGAGGATGCTTTCCTAGCCTTGGGGAGAGGTGCCCGCAGAACACACCAAAGAAGAGGCTGCCAGGTGGTTGGGACTGTTGATGTCCCACAGCTGAGGCTGCCCCACGCCCCCCGCCACTGCTGTTCCTCCCATGCTCCCCTCCCAGGGCTGTGCACACAGTGGGAGCCGGCCCGTGCTGGCTGACTGGACTTTGAAGGGAGACACTGCAATTCATTTCAAGCAGTCAGAATTAACCCCCTGTATGTCTCTAAACTTTGCACAATGTGGAGCACTCTGGGCAGATGGTTGGAGGCCGCCTCTGTGGCACTGTCAAAGTTGTGCAGCCTGATTTATAGATGCTTCTGTGGAGAAACAACACCAGGATTTTCCATTAGACCAGCACAGCTCGCAGTTGTGAATTTCTAGACCATTAGAGGGGAGGGGGTTGGGAAAATGCCACCTACCAAAGCAGACAGACAGCCTCCCTCGTGGAGCCTTGAGAAATGACCCAGTATCTGGCTTTTGCCCCCCACAGTCCTTGTTGTTTAGTTGCTAAGTTGTGTCCAACCTTTTGCAGTTCCATGGGCTGTAACCTGCCAGACTCCTCTGTCCATGGGATTTCTCACACAAGAATTCTGGAGCAGGTAACCATTTCCTTCTGCAGGGAATCTTCCCAGCCCAGGGATCAAACCCACGTCTCCTGCTTTTTGGGGGGATTCTTTACTGCTAAGCCCCTGGGGAAGCTCTAGTCCATGGTCCTTAGGACACAGGTGTAGGTAGACAAGGCCCAGTGATACCACATGGTGAGTTCTCTGGGGCAAGGTGCCCTCGGTGAAAATCATTCGTCCATCCAACATCCCCACGTTGTTTATTTACTTAACAGATATTAGCCTGTTCCGGGTGCCACTTGCCAGGGTCCAGCCCCGGTGGATCCAGGGTAATTTGAAGGGGAGACAGAATTGGCATCCTAGGAAAAAGCTATTTAATTAGAAGTATAAAGAGAGATTAGAAAGGAATAGTGTAGTAGGAAAATTAGTGGAGAAAACGAGGCTGAATAACTTGGTTTACGTGGGATACCAATAAAGCTTCGAGACAAGAAGCTTGCACCACCTACGGAGGCCACAGGCGTCTTTCCGTTCTCCCGAAGGAGAGGAGGCACTGAGGCCTCCCCAGTCTGATCTTAGAAGCCCAGGCAGAATTAGCAGGCTTGGTGAGTACCCACACTCCAGATGGGAATTCAGCCAGAAAAACGGAGAACAAGAAAGAAAGACACGGGGGAATCAGTCTTTCCAGAAACTGATCCGTTTTCTTTACTTTCAGGTTTGCTTATATACTTTTTGTTATACATAGGGATGAATACAGAGTCACGCGGGGGTCAGCAGACCTGACCCTTGTCAAAATCAGGTGCTTCATATAAAATTATACAAAGGTCTTAGGGGTTTTTCATCATCTTCTGGCCATGAGGCCTGCTGACATTTTATGGCCCTTTCTGATAACGGTCAGTCAACCAGAAAACTTATTTTTTCCAGGGGTGATTTTTTTCTTAATCCAGGTGCCATCTTCCAAATAAAGTTGCATTCCTATAGGGTGAGGGTGTAGTGGGCTACAATCAAGAAAGGAATTTACTTAGCCTAAGGTTTAACATGATTAATCTTAAAGGTTAATACTTATTTTTCCTATATGCTAGTTATATTCATTATAAGGGCAGGGAATATGGAAATTTAGCAGCAAATATTGGCTCAACAAATGAAA
>SJYW01014144.1:174058-188461 GCA_006410735.1 Raphicerus campestris
GAGGGACTGTGAGGATAAAATGAGAGCATTCTGACAAGTGCTCACCGTCAGTTCAGTTCAGTTCAGTTGCTCAGTCGTGTCTGACTCTTTGCAACCCCATGGGCTGCAGCACGCCAGGCCTCCCCGTCCATCACCAACTTCTGGAGTTTACCCAAACCCATGTCCATTGAGTCAGTGATGCCATCCAACCTTCTCATCCTCTGTCTTCCCCTTCTCCTCCTGCCTTCAGTCTTTCCCAGCATCAGGGTCTTTTCAAATGAGTCAGCTTTTCGCATCAGCTGGCCAAAGTATTGGAGTTTCAGCTTCAACATCAGTCCTTCCAATGTATATTCAGGACTGATCTCCTTTAGGATGGACTGGTTGGATCTCCTTGCAGTCCAAGGGATTCTCAAGAGTCTTCTCCAACACCACAGTTCAAAAGCATCAATTCTTCGGGGTTCAGATTTATTTATAGTCCAACTCTCACATCCATACACGACTACTGGGAAAACCACAGCCTTGACTAGATGGAACTTTGTTGGCAAAGTAACATCTCTGCTTTTTAATATGCTGTCTAGGTTGGTCATAGCCTTCCTTCCAAGAAGCAAGCATCTTTTAATTTCATGGCTGCAGTCACCATCTGCAGTGATTTTGGAGCCCCCCCCCAATAAAGTCTGCCACTGTTTCCCCATCTATTTGCCATGAAGTGATGGGACCGGATGCCATGATCTTAGTTTTCTGAATGTTGAGCTTTAAGCCAACTTTTTCACTCTCCCTTTCACTTTCATCAAGAGGCTCTTTAGTTCTTCACTTTCTGCCATAAGGGTGAGGTAATCTGCATATCAGAGGTTATTGATATTTCTCTTGACAATCTTGATTCCAGCTTACCATATTTACCTGGCAAATAATATCAATCACAATATAATAGAAGTGAACATTTACTGAGCACCGGTTTGAGACTAGACACTGTCCAAGCACTTTATGTATGTTAGCTCATTTAATCCTCATAACAGCCCTACGGGAAAGTACTCTCGTTGGCCCCATTTTACAGGTGAGGAGACTGAGGCATAGAGGGGGAACAGCTTGCTCAAGATCATACAGCTAGTAAATTAAAGAGGTGGGTCTCTAACCCTGGAGGTTTGGTTTCAGTGTCTACACTCTCATTTAGCGAGTACTCTGAAACACCAGCTGCTTCCCCAAGCCTCTCCTCCCATGTATTCACAGTCTGCCGAATAGAGCATGAGAAAAAAGCAGTGCGCACTCAAATGGAAACGCCAGGCATGGAGGTGTCTACAGGGCACGGAGGATGCTTTCCTAGCCTTGGGGAGAGGTGCCCGCAGAACACGCCAAAGAAGAGGCTGCCAGGTGGTTGGGACTGTTGATGTCCCACAGCTGAGGCTGCCCCACGCCCCCCGCCACTGCTGTTCCTCCCATGCTCCCCTCCCAGGGCTGTGCACACAGTGGGAGCCGGCCCGTGCTGGCTGACTGGACTTTGAAGGGAGACACTGCAATTCATTTCAAGCAGTCAGAATTAACCCCCTGTATGTCTCTAAACTTTGCACAATGTGGAGCACTCTGGGCAGATGGTTGGAGGCCGCCTCTGTGGCACTGTCAAAGTTGTGCAGCCTGATTTATAGATGGTTTTGTGGAGAAACAACACCAGGATTTTCCATTAGACCAGCACAGCTCGCAGTTGTGAATTTCTAGACCATTAGAGGGGAGGGGGTTGGGAAAATGCCACCTACCAAAGCAGACAGACAGCCTCCCTCGTGGAGCCTTGAGAAATGACCCAGTATCTGGCTTTTGCCCCCCACAGTCCTTGTTGTTTAGTTGCTAAGTTGTGTCCAACCTTTTGCAGTTCCATGGGCTGTAACCTGCCAGACTCCTCTGTCCATGGGATTTCTCACACAAGAATTCTGGAGCAGGTAACCATTTCCTTCTGCAGGGAATCTTCCCAACCCAGGGATCAAACCCACGTCTCCTGCTTTTTGGGGGGATTCTTTACTGCTAAGCCCCTGGGGAAGCTCTAGTCCATGGTCCTTAGGACACAGGTGTAGGTAGACAAGGCCCAGTGATACCACATGGTGAGTTCTCTGGGGCAAGGTGCCCTCGGTGAAAATCATTCGTCCATCCAACATCCCCACGTTGTTTATTTACTTAACAGATATTAGCCTGTTCCGGGTGCCACTTGCCAGGGTCCAGCCCCGGTGGATCCAGGGTAATTTGAAGGGGAGACAGAATTGGCATCCTAGGAAAAAGCTATTTAACTAGAAGTATAAAGAGAGATTAGAAAGGAATAGTGTAGTAGGAAAATTAGTAGAGAAAACAAGGCTGAATAACTTGGTTTACGTGGGATACCAATAAAGCTTCGAGACAAGAAGCTTGCACCACCTACAGAGGCCACAGGTGTCTTTCCATTCTCCCGAAGGAGAGGAGGCACTGAGGCTTCCCCGGTCAGATCTTAGAAGCCCAGGCAGAATTAGCAGGCTTGGTGAGTACCCACACTCCAGATGGGAATTCAGCCAGAAAAACGGAGAACAAGAAAGAAATGACACGAGGGAGTCAGTCTTTCCAGAAACTGATCCNCCTCCACCCCATGTTCTCAGAAGATTTGGGGAAATTCGTCAGCTGCTGAGGCTATTTGGAAGCTGCTTGGGTTTCAGGCAAGAGAGAACCAATCCCTCCTGGTGATTCATGTCATGCCAGGCTTTAAGCTAAGAGTTATCCATACACCCCCCGAAGCAGAAGCTATGAGCAGCCCCATTGCACAGACGGGGAAAATGAGGCTCGGATGTGTGATTTCCCACAAGTGTAGGGCTGGAACTCAAACCCAAGTCCTTCTGACCCCAGAGCCCCATGCTAGCTGTATTCTCGTTCTCCTGAGATGGTCGGTCAATGTGTATCTTCCACTTCCCAGGGCTGCCGGCCTAGGTGACCCAAGGGTGAGGCCAGCTCTGTTAGGCTTCCAGAATCAAAACAGGGGCTCTGAACTGTCTGGGGGCGGGAGCAGCACGTGTATATTCTTCCTCCTCTGGGCCATCAAGGCCCCACGTGGGGCCAGCCCCCGCAGTTCCCCCTGCTGCCTGTCTGCCACCCTGTGTGGTCGGCTGAAGGAGGGGCATGTCCTTTGAGTGTGAGTTTCTAGAGCACGTGGCAGAGTGGGGCCTTGAGGGATGGGAACAAGGGGTGAATTCCCCACAGCCGCCCTGGACCTCCGGCCAGCGAGCCTTGACCAGGAGCAGCTTGCAGTGGGGGTGGTAGGTCACTGGCCTCCAAAGCCTCTGTCCCCTTACCTGGAAAATGAAGGGATTAATACCGCCCCCCTCCAACCCCNGGGTGAATTCCCCACAGCCGCCCTGGACCTCCGGCCAGCGAGCCTTGACCAGGAGCAGCTTGCAGTGGGGGTGGTAGGTCACTGGCCTCCAAAGCCTCTGTCCCCTTACCTGGAAAATGAAGGGATTAATACCGCCCCCCTCCAACCCCGAGGGACTGTGAGGATAAAATGAGAGTATTCTGACAAGCGCTCACCGTCAGTTCAGTTCAGTTCAGTTCAGTTGCTCAGTCATGTCTGACTCTTTGCAACCCCATGGGCTGCAGCACACCAGGGCTCCCTGTCCATCACCAACTTCTGGAGTTTACCCAAACCCATGTCCATTGAGTCAGTGATGCCATCCAACCATCTCATCCTCTGTCGACCCCTTCTCCTCCTGCCTTCAATCTTTCCCAGCATCAGGGTCTTTTCAAATGAGTCAGCTTTTCGCATCAGCTGGCCAAAGTATTGGAGTTTCAGCTTCAACATCAGTCCTTCCAATGTATATTCAGGACNAGTGGAGAGAAGAGTTAGGAGGCTCTTGCAACTTCCAGGCGAAGAATGATGGCAGCTCAGGCAGAGATGGAGTGAGATGAACGGATAATGTAACACTGGAGCACATCTGCTCCTATGCCGGACCAGGAGGCCTCTACTAAATTTTTGTTGTTGTCGTCGCTCAGTCGTGTCTGACTCTTTGCAACCCCATGGGCTGCAGCACACCAGGCCTCCCTGTCCTTCACCATCTCTTGGAGCTTGCTCAAACTCATGTCCGTCAGGTCAGTGATCCCATCCAGCCATCTCGTCCTCTGTCTTCCCCTCTCCTCCTGCCTTTGATCTTTCCCAGCATCAGGGTCTTTTCTAGTGAGTTGGCTCTTTGCATCAGGTAGCCAAAGTATTGGAACTTCAGCTTCAGCATCATTCCTTCCAATGATTATTTAGGACTGATTTCCTTTAGAATTGACTGGTTGCATCTCTCAGCAGTCCAAGGAACTCTCAAGAGTCTTCTCCAACACCACAGCTCAAAAACATCAATTCTTCAACCTTCAGCCCTTCTTCATGGTCAAACTCTCACATCCATACATGATTACAGGAAAAACTGTAGCTTTGACTAGATGGACCTTTGCGGCAAAGTAATGTCTCTGCTTTTTAATATGTTGTCTAGCTTTTCTTCCAAGGAGCAAGCATCTTGATTTCATGGCTGCAGTCACCATCTGTAGTGATNCATCCATACATGATTACAGGAAAAACTGTAGCTTTGACTAGATGGACCTTTGTCGGCAAAGTAATGTCTCTGCTTTTTAATATGTTGTCTAGCTTTTCTTGCAAGGAGCAAGCAACTTGATTTCATGGCTGCAGTCACCATCTGTAGTGATTTGGAGCCCCCCCCAAAATAAACTCTCTCACTGTTTCCATTGTTTCCCCATCTATTTGCCATGAAGTGATGGGACTGATCATTATAATCTCTTGCAATGAAAACATTTAAATTTTCCTTCACAGGATGAAGTCAAAGTCCCCAAGGGGCTTTTTCTCTGATTCCCTAAGGTCAGTAGGCTGAGATACTGTCCAACCAATGCTTTGAAAAGACATGGTCATAAGACCCTGGAGCTTAGCCCTGGAATGGCCTTTAGAGATGTCCAGGACTCCCCTCTGCATTTATCAGGTGGAGAGAGTGGCCCAGAAGAGGCCATGGACTCGCCCCAGCTGTCTAGGTAGCCTCTAGGACCCCACAGGCCTCTCCACACTATCAGGCGACTTCTGGATTTCTCCTTCCCCAGCAAGTCCCAGAGGACAAGCAGCTGGGGAAATGCCTAGGGCAAAGGTCCTCTCTGGGCCATATCTGGTGAGATCTAGGCGGAAGTGGAGGCAGGGAGGAGGGGGTGCTGGGCTTGCTGTCTCTCTCTTTTCTGCCTCCAAGCTCCTGAGCAGCAGTGGATGGGTTGTGAAAAAGACCATAGGTTCTAATCCCTCCCCTGCCACTTTTCCGCTACACCTTGAGTTAGTTATTAATACTTAACCCCTCTGAACTTTAGATTTCTTTTCTTTGTAAAGGGGGCTCACGCCACCGGCCTCTTGGGGTTGTTATTAGGACTCAGTGGCATAGAGTAGGTAAGGAGTCCTAAGTCTAGAGCTGGGCGTCTGGGAGGCGCTCAGCCAATGGGAAGAGTTGTTGGGAAGGTTTGCCACGCCTGCTCTCCTTAACCTTCTCGTGCCCTTGACCCTGGGTGCTGACTCTGCATCATCTTGTCAGAGACTTTTCCAGGATCAGGACACGTTCAGGGCATCACTTCACTCCCTTCCCCAAGAAGCATCTTCATCCACCATGTAAGGACCACTGTGCTGAGAGATCAAAGGGGCCACAGTAAACCCGAGTTCCCTGAGGGGCTACTCTATTTCCTGGCAGCCAAATGTCCTTAAATAGGCTTCTGTTGTTTGCCTTGGGTCAAATCTAGAGGGGAGGCAGAGAGGACACTCACACCCTTGAGGACTGGGCCAGACCCCAGTCTTCTGGCTACATCTCATCCGCCTCTGAGAAGGTACAGGGGGGTCCTTCATCTCTCTGTGGCCCTGCCTAGAGAAACTCCAGGCTAAATCCTGCCAGTACCTAGAATTCAGCCCAGGCGCTCAGAGGTAGTTCAACAAAGAGAATTTTAAAGCCTTTTAATGCTTAGCAGGGAACCTGTCCTTTGCCAAATCACCAATTAAGGGGACGGACCAGTTCAACATGACTTTATTACTAGCATTTTATCTGGAAGAAGAGACACAGGGAGGAGGTGCAGGCAGTGAGGTTTCTGGGGCAGCCTCTCGGCTTCCTTTGATAGCGACAACCGTCTACAGTAACTAGACCCCTCCCACCTTGAAGGCTCCAGGAGGAAGCCGAAGGACTCCCTGACTTTTTCCCCACCCTTAGGAGCTTGCAGAGCAATGGAGTAAAATTGATCAGAGGTGGCTTCCTGACAGAGGCGGACTTTAAGCTGGACTGTGAAAGATGAGTAAAGTTATTGGAAAGCGGACAGAAAATAGAGGGCATTGTGAGCAAGGGGCCCTGGAGAAGCAAAGCAGGGTTCACAGGAGCTAATAAATAATATTTTAGGGCACTTTCTATATTCCAGGATTGTGCTAAGCATCTTGTAAGTGACAAATTTTTCCAGTTCTATGACACAGTTTCTTTTCTGTTACCATTATGTAGATATAGAGACTGGGGCTTAGGTGTTTCAGCCCAATTCANGGTCTGTGAAGTGGTTTAGGGCATTTCTGCTCACATTCTGTTGGCCAGAACTCTGCCACATGGCTGCAGCTGCAAGGGAGGCTGGGAAACGTGGTTTGGCCAGATGCCCTGGAAGAGGATAACACAGAGATTTGGTGATCACCCAGCACTGTCTCTTCCAAGGACCAGAGTGGAGAGAAGAGTTAGGAGGCTCTTGCAACTTCCAGGCGAAGAATGATGGCAGCTCAGGCAGAGATGGAGTGAGATGGACGGATAATGTAACACTGGAGCACATCTGCTCCTATGCCGGACCAGGAGGCCCCTACTAAATTTTTGTTGTCGTCGCTCAGTCGTGTCTGACTCTTTGCAACCCCGTGGGCTGCAGCACGCCAGGCCTCCCTGTCCTTCATCATCTCTTGGAGCTTGCTCAAACTCATGTCCGTCAGGTCAGTGATCCCATCCAACCATCTCATCCTCTGTCATCCCCTCTCCTCCTGCCTTTGATCTTTCCCAGCATCAGGGTCTTTTCTAGTGAGTTGGCTCTTTGCATCAGGTAGCCAAAGTATTGGAACTTCAGCTTCAGCATCATTCCTTCCAATGATTATTTAGGACTGATTTCCTTTAGAATTGACTGGTTGCATCTCTCAGCAGTCCAAGGAACTCTCAAGAGTCTTCACAGCTCAAAAACATCAATTCTTCAACCTTCAGCCTTCTTCATGGTCAAACTCTCACATCCATACATGATTACAGGAAAAACTGTAGCTTTGACTAGATGGACCTTTGTCGGCAAAGTAATGTCTCTGCTTTTTAATATGTTGTCTAGCTTTTCTTGCAAGGAGCAAGCAACTTGATTTCATGGCTGCAGTCACCATCTGTAGTGATTTGGAGCCCCCCCCAAAATAAACTCTCTCACTGTTTCCATTGTTTCCCCATCTATTTGCCATGAAGTGATGGGACTGATCATTATAATCTCTTGCAATGAAAACATTTAAATTTTCCTTCACAGGATGAAGTCAAAGTCCCCAAGGGGCTTTTTCTCTGATTCCCTAAGGTCAGTAGGCTGAGATACTGTCCAACCAATGCTTTGAAAAGACATGGTCATAAGACCCTGGAGCTTAGCCCTGGAATGGCCTTTAGAGATGTCCAGGACTCCCCTCTGCATTTATCAGGTGGAGAGAGTGGCCCAGAAGAGGCCATGGACTCGCCCCAGCTGTCTAGGTAGCCTCTAGGACCCCACAGGCCTCTCCACACTATCAGGCGACTTCTGGATTTCTCCTTCCCCAGCAAGTCCCAGAGGACAAGCAGCTGGGGAAATGCCTAGGGCAAAGGTCCTCTCTGGGCCATATCTGGTGAGATCTAGGCGGAAGTGGAGGCAGGGAGGAGGGGGTGCTGGGCTTGCTGTCTCTCTCTGTTCTGCCTCCAAGCTCCTGAGCAGCAGTGGATGGGTTGTGAAAAAGACCATAGGTTCTAATCCCTCCCCTGCCACTTTTCCGCTACACCTTGAGTTAGTTATTAATACTTAACCTCTCTGAACTTTAGACTTCTTTTCTTTGTAAAGGGGGCTCACGCCACCGGCCTCTTGGGGTTGTTATTAGGACTCAGTGGCATAGAGTAGGTAAGAAGTCCTAAGTCTAGAGCTGGGCATCTGGGAGGTGCTCAGCCAATGGGAAGAGTTGTTGGGAAGGTTTGCCACGCCTGCTCTCCTTAACCTTCTCGTGCCCTTGACCCTGGGTGCTGACTCTGCATCATCTTGTCAGAGACTTTTCCAGGATCAGGACACGTTCAGGGCATCACTTCACTCCCTTCCCCAAGAAGCATCTTCATCCACCATGTAAGGACCACTGTGCTGAGAGATCACAGGGGCCACAGTAAACCCGAGTTCCCTGAGGGGCTACTCTATTTCCTGGCAGCCAAATGTCCTTAAATAGGCTTCTGTTGTTTGCCTTGGGTCAAATCTAGAGGGGAGGCAGAGAGGACACTCACACCTTTGAGGACTGGGCCAGACCCCAGGCTTCTGGCTACATCCCATCCGCCTCTTAGAAGGTACAGGGGGGTCCTTCATCTCTCTGTGGCCCTGCCTAGGGAAACTCCAGGCTAAATCCTGCCAGTACCTAGAATTCAGCACAGGCGCTCAGAGGTAGTTCAATAAAGAGAATTTTAAAGCCTTTTAATGCTTAGCAGGGAACCTGTCCTTTGCCAAATCACCAATTAAGGGGACGGGCCAGTTCAACATGACTTTATTACTAGCATTTTATCTGGAAGAAGAGACACAGGGAGGAGGTGCAGGCAGTGAGGTTTCTGGGGCAGCCTCTCGGCTTCCTTTGATAGCGACAACCGTCTACAGTAACTAGACCCCTCCCACCTTGAAGGCTCCAGGAGGAAGCCGAAGGACTCCCTGACTTTTTCCCCACCCTTAGGAGCTTGCAGAGCAATGGAGTGAAATTGATCAGAGGTGGCTTCCTGACAGAGGCGGACTTTAAGCTGGACTGTGAAAGATGAGTAAAGTTGTTGGAAAGCGGATAGAAAATAGAGGGCATTGTGAGCAAGGGGCCCAGGAGAAGCAAAGCAGGGTTCACAGGAGCTAATAAATAATATTTTAGGGCACTTTCTATATTCCAGGATTGTGCTAAGCATCTTATAAGTGACAAATTTTTCCAGTTCTATGACACAGTTTATTTTCTGTTACCATTATGTAGATATAGAGACTGGGGCTTAGGTGTTTCAGCCCAATTCATGCTTCTAGAAGGTGCCAGACCCTGGGAGATGATCTCAGTGCTTCTGCCTTTTAAGCCCCAGGATGAGAAGTGGAGGGAGCGATGTGGAGGGATTAGGAAAACAGGGGCTGTGAAGCAGACAGAGTCCGTCTGTACTTGATGTCCACAGTTTACAGGTCCCTCTTTCTGAGCCTCCCAAGGCCATCTCCACTCATTCCTCCACCCATCTTCCCACTCACCAGATCTAGACTTACTGCTTAAACTGACCTGACCTAAGCCTTGCTTCCTCTTGTCAGCTCTCTTCTTCTCTTCTGTTCCAACAGGCGCTCTTGGAAACTGTTACTGCCAAAGGAATGAGTGTCAGGTTGCCTTCTCAGGTTGTAGCTGATTGTCTTAGAATTTCTCATCAACCACAAAATAGATTGTTGTCTACACTACTCCTGGACACAGACTGCCTGAGGCTGGCGGTTCTGTACCATTTCTGAAACCTTCAAAGATGCTTTGTCTATGCTAAAGCCAACAAGAGCATGGTGATCATACAGGTGCTTATCAATCCATCCATCCACCATCCATCCATCCATTTATCCATCCATCCATCCATATATACATACATACACCCATCCACATAGTCATCCATATCTCTATTCATCTATCCACCTGACCATCCATCCACCTATCCGTCCATTTATCTGTCTATCCATTGGCCCACACATTCATCCACCCACTCATTCATACATCCACCCATCCATCCACCTATCCATCCATCCATCCATCTATCCATCCATTCATCCATCTATCCATCATCCATCCACCCATCCATCCACCTATCCATCCATCCATCCATCTATCCATCCATTCATCCATCTATCCATCATCCATCCACCCATCCATCCACCTATCCATCCATTCATCCACCCATCATCCATCCACCTATCCATCCATTTATCTATCCATCTGTTTGCCCACACATTCATCCACCACCCATTTTGAGCCAGTGGCCTTGTCCTCTTTATGCTGGGCACTCAGTACTGTAGGCTGGAATTTTCTGGAAAATGGAAAAGTTAGTTTATCCAACCCAGCTCCTTTTAGGCTTTGTCAAATGATAGATGCTCTGAATCCACAAAGTGAAATATACTAATCTCAGGACAAGTGACAGGCCTGGCCCTGCCCAGACCCATTCCTCCAGCCTCCAGCCCCTTCCGCTGTGGAGGAGTGGGTGGAGAAATGACCCAGCATCTGAATTATAGGGTGAGAGACTGAGGCTTAGAGGAAGGGGCTGAGCCTGCCTCGGGAACATCAGCAGTGAGGAACCAAACCCTCCTCCCACTTCCCTGGCTGTTGGCTCAGGGCCCGCCCACTTGGCGACCCTGCTGGGCTCCTGAGGATTTCCTCATCCATCTAAGCAGAGTGATCGCCGTTGCTCACAGCCCTGTGCAGGCCTGATGCAAGTCTGTGATTATGGACAGACACTGACACTCTGGCAGGACACGCAGGGGAAGGAATGAAGACTTGAATCCCTCACCCTGAGCGCCCTATCGTGTTCCTCACCTTCTCAGGCCTCCCCTTCCCTACAGCCCTCGCCCTCATTTCTGTGATGCTGTCCATCTCTGCTCTTAGTCACTCTCTCTCCCTTCCTCTGTAATTCCTCTTGATTCCACCCTCTATTCCTTTTCTTCTTCCCGCTTCTCAGATGTCAAGAGTCATCCTTAAGCCCTCCCTGCTCCTCACTCCCCGTCCCCACACAGTCTCCGTCTAAGTCCTGCCAATTCCATTTCTTAAATCTCTCTCAGATGTGTCCGCTGCTCCGCACCCTGAGGCCCCCACCTGTTAGCCCACTTCATCATCACCCTCTTCAGGATGTCTTTCACCGCCTGACCTGCCCAGTGGTGTGGGTTTGCCTGGCCCCAAGGCAGCCTCCATCTTGAGGAAATATTCACGATGCAATTATAATCAAGTTGTTTCACTGCATAAAACCCTGAAGCAACCCGCTCTTGGCCTCAGAATGGAGTTTACTCTGTTCCATGCCCTACAGGATCTGGGCCCTGCCCACCTCTCTGCCTCATTTTTCAACAACCCTCTCCCAGACGCTCCCACCTGCCACTCAGGCCACGCAAAGAAGTCTTCCAGCTCATCCCAGTAAGCCACAGCCTCACTTCCCCTAGGACCTCCCTGGTGGCTCAGACGGTGAAGCGTCTGCCTACAGTGCAGGAGACCTCGGTTCAATCCTGGGTCAGGAAAATCCTATGGAGGAGGAAATGGCAACCCACTCCAGTACTCTTGCCTGGAAAATCCCATGGACAGAGGAGCGTAGTAGGCTACAGTCCACGGGGTGTCAAAGAGTCGGACACGACTGAGCGAGTTCATTTCACTTCACTTCACTTCCCTGGGGCCTATTGCCTATGGTGGTTTCTCTTCCCCAATAAGATTCACTGTCCTCTCTCACTAGGGCTATTCTGACTTCTCCGTCAGCTTGGAAATCTTTTCTCTACTCCTAAATCTGAATCAGACGCCTCTGCTCTGAGCTGCGGTGCTCCCATCCACGCCTCTAAAGTATAGCATTTATCAAAGTGCGTCTGAACTGCCTGTTTAACTGTCTGCCTTCACTGCCGGAGCCCCAGGGGCTCAGAGGGCAATAGGTTCCCAGTTTCCCAAAAGAAAGCCTAAGGCTGGATCCCGAAGTCGCAGTCCCAGGCCCCCGCGGAAGCCTGGTTCCCAGGGCCACTGTGGGAGCTGTCCATGGTGCTCCTGGCTCCCAACTTTTGATGAGAGGATTCCTTGATCAGACACCACCTTGGAGGTGGCCTCCAATCTCAGATATTCCCCTAGGGGGAGGGAAAGGCCCCGGTCTGGCCTTGTAAATCCACAGTATGTGCTACCTGGGGGATTTGAATTTACCTTTATATGGAAAGCTCAGTGGGAAAGCTTCGAGTCTTCCGATACCAAACCTACCTCTTGGCATTTGGCCACATTTCTGAGAATGAGAAGGGGCCCTTCCAGCAGCAAGTAATTTAATAAGGAGTTTCTCTGTCCACTAGCCGAATCACGCCTCCTTGCCTCTCTGAGTATCAGGGCAAAGAAGATCAGGTCACCTTTCTGACAGCCCGGCTCAGGTGCCAGCGAGCCCTCCTTGCTCCGTATAACACGCCAGGAGCCCGCTCGCTGTCTGCGGCTCACGCATCTCGGTTGCTTTCCCTTTTCTCTCCAGTTTGGCCCTTTTGATAATTTTGGATTAGCCCAGTTTCTTGAAAGCTGATTTCNGCTTTTTCCATCTTCCTTACTTTGCTTTCTTAGCTGTCTCCTCCCACTAGCATCAGGTCTCCAGGAGACGAGGGACTTGGACGTGTTCATGACTTCACCTTAAATGCTCTCTGGCACATAGTAGGGACACAGTGACTCTTTGCTGAAGTAAGGAAGAGGTGAGCAGGGTTGGACAGGCTTTAGTCTCACCCCTCAGATCGCAGAATTCTGTCACCCAGAGTACCCCCTCCACGAAACAGCAGGAAGTGAGTTTAGAGATGGCCATCTTTGCCCCCATTTAACAGATGAGGAAACTGAGGTTCAGAGAGAGAAGGCAAACATCCCAGCATCCACTGTCACTTAGTGGCTGAGCCAAGAGGGGCTCTCGCTCTTGCTGTTTCTCTCCAGCAGGCTTCTGGGGCTGACCGGGGCGGCCGCAGACAGACCGACCGACAGGCTCCGCCGAGCCAGGCCGCCGGCGATGCCGCGTGCTCTCACAGCGGCAGGATGTGCCCCGCCCCCCGGGTGGCAGGCGGGCAGGCTGGCGCAGGCGGCTGATGGGTCGTGTCCGCCTGTCTGCCAGGGCCCAGCCATGCCGACACAGGCTGGTCACCCGCAGCGCCTGCCGGCTGTGGATGGCTAGCAGCCTGGCACGGGAGGCCCCTGCCCACACTGGCAGCCCCTCTGGCCGTGCCGGCACTGTGCCCATGGTGGCCCTTGCCGGCCGCGCCCTGTCCATACAGGTGTGCTCGCCAGCCAGCAGCACAGGGACGGCTTGGGGGCTGGGCGCTGAGTGGGTGCTGCAGGATGCTGGCAGGGTGTTGCCCGGAGGGGACCGCACACAGATACACGGATCCCGGGTCAAAGGCGGGGCAGCCGTTCCTCCACCCCCCACCCCCTGCCCGAGCAGCTCGTGGGATCCCACATCAGCCGCAGCCCTGAAAAGGGAGCTGGAGAAATGATCTTCCCTCTGCTCCAGAGGCCTCTCCCCAGCCCAGACCCGCCGGGACCAGCTGTGCTCGCCACACAGTCAGGAGGGCTGCTCTGGCCCTGGTGGGGCTGTCACCCCTCTGCTTGCGTCTCAGGAGCTCCCCACCTTCCTGTAACAAAGGTATAGCCACAATAATATCTGCTAAGGAATATTCACCATGCCAAGCATTTTACAATGAAGGCGAAAGGAGAAGGGGGCGGCAGAGGATGAGACGCTTCAACACCATCACTGACTCGATGGACATGAGTTGAGGAAGCTCTGGGAGGTAGTGAAGGACTCTGGGATGGGCTTTCAGGAAAATGGACGCGTTCAAACCTTACTCCCACCTGGCCAGGGCGTCCGGCTGTGCACAGATGTGCGAGTCTAGCACCTATCCAGACCCTTCCTGTCCCTTGCAGCGAGGGATTCTAGGGTGACCCAGGAGATGGCAAGGGAGGACTCAGCATCCTGTGTCTGGTGGAGTTTGGGGGCTTTGGTGCTTGGGTCCTGACTGTGGTTTTTGCATTTGATTGGTTGAGCCGGGGGTGGGTGATGGCAAAGAGACAGCGTTGACGTGATGGTGTTTCCTAGCCTGGCATTTCTCAGGCGCGTGCTCCCCTCACACCCACCCCAGCTGACGTCCCCTGTCCCCAGCCCAGAGCAGGGAACAGGGGGTGTAAACCGGGCTTCCGTCATGGGTGAGGCGGCATTCACGCGTACAGAGGGGCACACACACGGTGAATCCGCAACCTGACATGCAATCCTGAGCGTGCACACACAGGCTCAGACACCCAAAGCATCTAGACCCACATGAGACAGTCTCACCACAGCTTTGCTTTACACACACGTGTGCTTCCTTCCACGCAACCCAGAAGCATGTAGAGCCATCCACTCACCCTTGCTGACACATGTCCGTCCCCACACCCCCAAATACAGGCGTTCTCACTTGCATTGGTGCTCACTCACAGGAGCTGGCCTCCAGCAGCCC